>QANY01003565.1:115598-148455 GCA_003255025.1 Datisca glomerata
GGATGGTTATAGGCCCAAACTAGATGAGTTAGGCAAAACCTGGATCTTTTGGGCATGGGATGTACTCGAACTGACTTTTGGCAGCCAATACACGTTTGGGATAAGAATTTGGAAGGTTATTATCATTTTAGGTGCTTCTAGTGCCATACGGTGTCAAAAAGTTCTAATGGGACATGTTTAGTCCCAAACTAGATGAACTTGGCTAAACTTGAATCTTTTGGGCATGACATGTACTCGAATCGACTTTTGACACTCAATACACGTTTGGGATAAGAATTTGGTGTGTTGTGGTCCTTTTAGGTGCTTCTAGTGCCATACGGATTCAAAAGACCAAATAGGATGCGTTTACACCCTCCCTTGATAAGTCAACCTCATTATTTAATGTTGCATGTGATTTTACTAGTGATTATGCACTTGGAACCATACATAATCAACTCCATCTCTCGGGTAATTAGAAAGACAAGGGGGCGAGTTTTCAGGAACTGGTTACAAAGTCACATGTTAAGTCTCTATCTTCATTAAATGATAGTACTCATGGTACACCTAGCTCAGCTGTGTTACAAGAGGATAAAATTTTAATTAAGGCATGTGATAAAGCAAGTGATAGAATAGCAACTGATAGTGTAGTACAAACTGTACTAAACCCCAGGCCCACACGTAAACTACCCTTTACACTACAATTCTTTGCGTTCCCTCCCCTTCAACACACTTCGACCCATTCTAAGTCCACCTCAACATTAGATCAATGTAATTTACTTGATAGTAACCATAGTTTGGTCAAGGTTAACCCAAGACCTAGGTTAGCATCTTCTTCCCCATTTGCACGCAGACCATCACCCTCATCATTTCCCATTTTTTATCAAGTGGTTGAACATCTTGAACTTTATGCTTTCACTCAAGGGTAGACGAAATTGTGAATAATACCCGGACCCACCTAACCTTTTTTTTGGTAAATGAATAATATTAACCAAAAGATAATTACACATTGAGAAGGGGCATACCCCAGCCAAAGAACCTATATTTAAACTATGAGCATTACCAAGTGAGTCTAATATCAACTCTGGTCAACCAAGGTCAACACCAAAATAAGCAACTTGGGGAAACCAAGAAGCTACAAAATTGGACTAAGGCCTAAGGCTATATGAATAGTCACCGGCTTAGCCTTACAAAATGAGGATCTCAGTATCTTATCATGGCACAAAGCTAGATGTGGTTTTATAAGGTAGCCTTACAAAAAGTGTAAATAGTTGGCCTGAAGATAAGCTCGAGAGTCCATATGCAGGCTGCAAGGTGATACTTTAGTAGTAATGGCCAGTGGGATGCCGTCAATAGGATCCAGATCACCTGCAAAACAACATAGCCATTGCAAAACAAACACAAAGTAGCACCTAGGATGCTCAAGGTTAAATGTAGCAATGTAGCACTAAGGGGTTAGTACCAACATAGCATAATGTGAAGGAGCACCAAAAAATTGAAAATTCAAACAATTAAAGTAGTGAAGGGCCATATAGCATAGAACCTTATCAACTACACGGAATTGCAAGGAAAAGCAAATGATGCAATAAAGAAATAAAGTATGAGCATGATGGTCTTCTTTGAAGGTGAGATCCAAGCCGAGAGATCATATGGGTGAGCAAATAATCCCTATCACCTGCAAAACAACCATTGTCACTACAAAACAAACACTAAGCAGTCCTTGGAAGCTCAAAGTGGTCTTCAGCAATGTAGCAATGATAGGGAAAAGCCCAACTACACATAGTATGCATAACAAAAGGAAAACCAGAGCCATTGCAAAATAATAATTAGCAGCCCCAGACTGGAGCACTAGGTAAATGTAGCAATGTAGCTAAGGTGAGGGGAAGAGGGGAGGGGGGAGGGGGGGTCTTTATCCCAACCCAATTACAACACCAAACCTTCATTCAAAGATAGTAGGTTGGAGCTCCCAAGAAACCATAAGGCACAGCCCCAAACTATCTTCTCTAAAACCTTTGGCATAGTAAAATCTTCATCTGACATTATCCTTGATGAGTTTCTCAATAATTGACCTATCCCTCATCTTCCCTTCAAAAATTCTAGAATTTCTCTCTCTAAAAATGAAGTACACAAATGAGGAGAAAATGATCCGTAGTAAGCAAGCTCTCAGAGACTTCCCTTTACTTCAAACAAGTAACCAAGATATCAATTCTGTCCAATTTGAAGCTCTACAGGTTAGTTCACATTTTCTTATTAGGGAGTCCTAGACTGTTTTGGCATATTCGCATTCGAGAAGAGGTGTGAGTGGGATTCAGCATGACCCACACAAAACACACAATCTAGCATACTACCAACTGGAGGGTGGTTCCAAAAAGCAATTTTTCCCGGGCAGCTAGTTTGTGAAGGATAGCAAGCCAAGCGATGAAACTACATTGTGGGATTCTATATTTGAATCAGAGTAGTCTTGCCCATCTTACCTTTTGGGTGGCCAAAATCTTATAGGTGTGAGAGGAGAAAAAGGATCCACGCTTAGGTGTGAGAGGAGGATAAAAAACTCTCAGGTCCAACCTAGTGTATAAAAAGATTTGTGATGCTTCCCTTGAACCCCCAAGCAAGATGGATCTTGGACTCAAATAGATAAGAAAAATGAGAAGAAAATATTATCTGGGCACATGAGAACACTACCATTATTAATGGTACCAAATTACTGTTATGTTGCCTTGGAGTGTGACTTGGGATAGCTTCACAAAGTGGAATTATTGTTTGGTTGGTTTCTTTATTGGGAAGACAGCCCCACTCCACTTAGTTAAGAAACTTGCAATTCACTTTTGGAAAAATAGAGGACTAGTGGACGTGACAATAAATAAAGGCCTGTTCTATTTTAGATTCAATTCAATTGAAGAAATGACTATTTTCTTGGATGATGGTCCTTGGCATCTTCTCGAGAAACCCTTACTTTTGAAGCCTTGGCAACCTAATTTTGTCTTTACTAAGGAAAGACTTGATGTTTTACCTATTTGGATTAAGCTTTGGAATGTCCCAGTGGAACTATGGTCTAAAGAAGCCCTTGGACACATAGCAAGTGCTGTTGGCAAACGCTTACTCAGTGATTCCCCCACGGCCAAAGGAGTTAGAAAGGACTTTGCAAGAGTATGTGTTGAGATTAATGTCCAAACAAAATCGGTTGACTACTTTAATGTAGATTTGGGGATCCAAGGTTGGAATCCTATTATGGTTAAGTTAGATTATGAAGGACTCCCAAAAAGATGTCACCAATGCTCAATCTTTGGTCACAATTGTGACTACAAACCTAAACCAAAAACATCAGCCCCCACCATCACCCATTCCCACCCCCCACCCCCACCACCCCAAACAAAGAAATCACCCCAACCGATCACCCCACCCCCCTCTCTCCTCGTCAGACCGACACCCCACCCTAGATCAATCCCTGATGAGAAACCTTGGACTGTGGTGACCTTAAAAAAATCAGGAAGGAACCTATTCTAAGCTGAAATTCTAACCCCAATAGCAAATCTTTCGCAAATGAGCTTGTTATGATTCCCTTATTGGAGGAAGGATAAATTGTTACCTTACTTCAGGTTGAGCCTATCCAATCTGATCAAGAGAAAGAACCTGACTTAGGTGATCCAAATTTGGTCTCCCCTATCCCTCTTATCTCCTTTTCTAGCTCTGGTAAGAAGAAGAGTAAAAAAGAAGAACAAAATCAAGATTAACCTCACTCCTCACCCAGGAAAAAAGGGTGGGAAATTGAAACCTACAAAGGGGGTGACCCCCACCTCACAATGATTAATATAGCCACTTGGAATATAAGGGGGCTTAATGGTTCCCTTAAACATGTTTATGTGAGAAAATTGTGTAGGGACTTCAACCTCTCTATGTTTTCAGTTATCGAGAGTAGGGTTATGTGTGGTAACTTTAGCCGTATTGCTAGCAATATATTCCCTAATTGGAAGTGTATTGCCAATTATGCTTCTTTTTCAGGTTGTAGAATTTGTGTTGTTTGGGACTCAACAATTGTCAACCTTACTGTAGTTAGCTCGTCAGCTCGAGAAATATTTTGTAAGGTTTCCATTCTTGATTTCAATACTGACTGCATTGTCACCTTTGTGTAAGCTTCTAATGATAAGGGTGATAGGAGGGACCTTTGGGCATCCCTTGAAGCACAATACACTATTTTCTCATCTTCACCTTGCCTTATTTTTGGGGACTTTAATGTGATTAGGAATCCCAATGAGAAAATATGAGGAGTTGCAGGATGGAATAAGGATATAAATGAGTTTAATGATTATCTATACAACACTGAGGTGGAAGACCTTGTCTGTTCTGGATGTCAATTCTCCTGGTCTAACAAGCACCAATATGGTACATTCACCTTCACCATGGGTTGATTCCTTCCCAAATGTGCAATGCCAGTTTCCACCACCTGGCATTTCTGATCATAGTCCCATAGTAATCCAAATGGACTCAAATCAGCTCAAACCTAAGATAACTTTACAATTCTTTAAATTTTGGATGGACAGACAAGGATTTTGGGAAATAGTTGAACAAGCATGGGTACCCAAGTGACTGGTTGTGCAATGTTCAAGGTCAGCAAAAAGCTTAGAGCTGTGAAAATGGCTTTAAGAAACTTTAATAAACAGTTATGCAATTACCTACCCTCTAGGACTAAGCTAGCTAGGGCCAAACTTCACCAACTTCAGATGGAGTTAGCTTCTGACCCAAGCAATGCAGCTTTAGTTGGACAAGAAAAACTTGCAAACAGTGAATATATTGAGCTCAGACATTCTGAAGAAAGTTTCTATAAGCAAAAATAAAGAGTTCAATGGCTTAAACTAGGAGACCAAAATTCTTCCTTCTTTTTTCAGAATATGAAAACGAGAAGAATCAGATCAAGAATTACACACCTTACACACTAGGGATCAACCATTCTGATCCTAAAGAGGTTAAGGATCTTGCAATACGATGTAGACGTTTTGGGTACCCCTGATCCCACCCCCAGATATCAATTGAAGCATATTGGAAAGGGCTCTCCCAAATAAACTAGAGAACTCTCAAGGAAACATTTTGATATCACCTATCACCACTGAGGAGGTCAAAAGTACCAAAAGCCCCAGGCCCTGATGGATTCCCAGCTAGCTTCTTCAAAAAAGCTTGGCATGTTGTAGGGAGTAATATTACACAAGCTATCTTGGAGTTCTTTCAGATAGGGAAACCTCTTTAAAGAAGCTAATGCTACAGCAATCTCCCTTATTCCTAAGGTCCTAAATCCCATATCTCTTGGTGACTTTAGACCCATTTCATGCTTTAATGTCGTTTACAATGGTATAACCGAGATTCTCACTTAAAGAATGAAGCCCTTGCACCCTGATCTTATAAGTCAGAATTAAAGTGCCTTCATTCCAAAAAGAAGGATCGCTGACAATGTGATATGAACCTCACAGTCACTTTGTGATGAAACTGGATAACAATGATGGTTCAAGAACCCAAGGATCAATTTTAAAGAAGAAGAAACCCTGACCCGTTTTCTATGACACAAAGAGAACCTTAGATATAAGACCTAAGACCCAAATTGATGCTTCGAAAAGAACCAGATGTATGGTTTAGACGCCACACTCAAGAACAAGAAGGAAAAGTGAGTGATAAGTCTAGGTTTTAGACGCCACAATAATATTCTTGATAAGTCTGAAAAGTTCTAAGAAGAACCAAAGAGAAAACTCTCACAAAAAAATCATATTGATCCACATTTTTATACATTGTGAAATCATGCTTAAATAGAAAAACTAGAGCCTAAAGAGTCCTAAAGTATATAATTAACCTAAGCTAAATTTAAAAGATAAATAAATATTAATTGCAGTAAACAAGAAGCTAGTAATCCACCCAAAAGATTCCTATTGGCTGTCCACTTGTAGGTTAGGATTACCAAAGTGTCATGCTCCAATAGGCTCCTATTGGCTGTCCACTTCTAGGTTAGGATTGTCAAATTATCTTGCTTCCTTGTCATCATTTAAAATGCCAAGTCATGCTCCATATGGACTGCCATATTGAACGCCACATCATGCTCCATGTGGAATGCCATCTAAGATGTCAAGTCATCTCCATGTGGGCTGCCATGTTGTATGCCACATCATGCTCCACGAAAGCTGCCATGTTGGATGCCACATCATGCTCCATCAGGGATGTCATGTTGGACGCCACAGAATACTCCATGCAGGCTCCCATGTTGGATGCCACAGAATACTCCATGCAGGCTGCCATATGCCACGTCATACTCATATTGAGTGCTTCAGCCATTCTCTTTTCTCTAGCTCTTTTGATGTGACCGCTTGCTACTGGAAGTAGATCCATCCTTTGAGCTTGTGCAACTGGATCCTCATCATTCCCTCCCTCTTGAGAAAGATTTGTTCTCAAATCGTCACCTACGTCAAACGGGAACAAGTTAGTGACATGAAATATAGCATTTACATTGTTCTCACCAGGAAGATCTAGCTTGTAGTCATTGTCATTGATTCTTGCAAGGACTACAAACGATCCATCCCCATTAGGTAGCAATTTTGACTTCCTTTATGTAGGAATCATTTTCTCATGCATGTGCCCCCAAACCCAAATTATAGGTTCTAAGACAAACTTCAAACGCTCCTTATTAGCTTGCTTAGCATATTGTTCGTTCTTCTTTTCTATGTTAGCCCAGACATTGGCATGTAAATCCTTCATAAAATCTGCCTTTTTCTTACCAACAAGATTAACATGCTTATTTGTAGGTACATATAATATATGCGTAGGAGTTGAAGGATTATAGCCATAAACAATAAAAAAAAGGAGAAAAAGAAGTAGAATGGAGAAACCTATTATATGCAAACTCAAAATGTGGTAACCACTTCTCGCATTGCCTTAAATTCTTTTGAATGATAGAGAGTGACCTATTAACTACCACAAATTTTCTCATGAACGTACACAAGACATGATTCATCAACCTCATTAATGTACTAGGTGCATTTCTTAAACCATAAATCATTACTAACCACTCATGCAGTCCATGTTTAGTTTTTAATGTTGTTTTCCCTTCATCTCCCTCTTTCATGCTAAGTTGATGATATCCACTTTTAAGATCAATTTTAGTAAACAAACAAGAACCATGCAATTCATCAAGCATACCAACTAATCTAGGATTGAGATGGGGATACTTTACAATGATGTTATTTATGGCTCGACAATTAACGCACATCATCCATGTCCATTCCTTCTTAGTCACCAGCAATATGAGAATCATACTAGGGCTCATGCTTCCATGGGCATACCCCTTTTCCATGAGCTTGCTCACTTGTCTTTGCAGCTCCTTTCTCTCATCCAGATATCTTCTATGAGCAGGTTTGTTTTGGATAGGAGCTCCGGCTAATTGGTGGCAGCCCTTTTGGCCTCTCCTCGGGGAATACATCTTCAAGGTGCTGGAAAAGAGATGTAAAAACACTAGAGAAATAGTGATTAAGTTTCTTAGTGGATAAGCAAGCCTATTTGTACAAAGGCACAAGCAAAGGCTGCTTGGAACTCAAAACTCTTTTAATCTCACCCTCTTTTGCATAAAATCTCTCTTTTTTTCTCTCTTGATTTTTCTCGCTCCTCTCGCCCAACTCTTTATTTTTCAATCTTTTCTTTTGTTCAAGCACTCCTTCTTTTGAACTCCCACTCTCTTTATTCTGCTCTCTCTCTCTCTTTTTTTCATTCTCAATCGCTCTTTGTTCTTCATTCTCTCTTTTCAACTAAGACAAGGATAAGATAAGATAAAATGAGATAAGAAAAGATATGATAAGATAAGACAAGGATAAGATAGATAAGATACGATAATTTATGATAAGATGAGATAAGATATGATATGACAAGATATGATGAGATAAGATAAGATGATAACTAAAACAATGGAAATTAGAATTTGAAATTAGAAATTCTGAATTTTTAGATGAAACTGCGTAGAAATATTAAACACCTCGTGAAGTGATCAAAACGATTAAATCTGGCTTCATAATGAACGTATAGATTGTAGATCTCGAAAATCCGTTTGATTTGATATGCAATAATGACTATTTCGACTCCTGAATCCAAAGTTATGATCTTTTTTCTGAACCACCGTCAAATCAGAAAAAAATCAGACTTGAATCTGACTCTAGAGAACCAAAAGCTCTGATACCAAATGATATGAACCTCACCGTTGCTTGTGATGAAACTAATAACAATGACGGTTCAAGAACCCAAGGATCGATTTTAAAGAAAAAGAAACCCTGGGATCAATATAATTCAAGAAGGGAAAATGAGTAATAAGTCTAGGTTTTAGACGCCACAAAAATATTCTTGTTAAGTCTGAAAAGTTCTAAGAAGAACCAAAGAGAAAACTCTCACAAAAAAATTATATTGATCCCAGTTTTTAATACATTGTGAAATCATGCTTAAATAGAAAAACTAGAAGCCTAAAGAGTCCTAAAGTGTATAAACAACCTAAGCTAAATTTAAAAGATAAACAAATATTAATTGCAGTAAATAAGGAACTAGTAATCACCTAAAAGATTCCTATTGGCTGTGCACTTGTAGGTTAGGATTGCCAAAGTTTCATGCTCCAATATATTCCTATTGGCTGTCCACTTCTAGGTTAGGATTGTCAAATTATCTTGCTTCATTGTCATCATTTAAAATGTCAAGTCATGCTCCATATGGACTGCCATATTGAACGCCACATCATGCTCCACGTGGAATGCCATCTAGGATGCTATGTCATCTCCATGTGGGCTGCCATGTTGTATGCCACATCATGCTCCATGAAAGCCGCCATGTTGGATGCCACATCATGCTCCATCAAGGATGTCATGTTGGATGCCACATCATGCTCCATCAAGGATGTCATGTTGGATGCCACATCATGCTCCATCAATGATGTCATGTTGGATGCCACATCATGCTCCATGTGGCTGCCATGTTGGACGGCATAGAATACTCCATGCAGGTTCCCATGTTGGATGCCACAACATGCTCCATGTACGCTGCCATATGCCATGTCATACTCATATTGAGTGCTTCAGCCATTCTCTTTTCTCAAGCTCTTTTGATTTGACCGCTTGCTACTTGAAGTAAATCCATCCATTGAGCTTGTGCAATCGGATCCTCATCACAATATCTTCCTCTCACAAGAACTTCTTAGGAGCTATCATAGATCATTGGGAATGCCAAAGTGTTCATTAAAAGTGGATTTAAAAAGCATATGACAGTATGAATTGGGTATTAATTGGTAAAGCTCTACAATGCCTCAATTTCCCAGATCTTTTCATGTCTTGGATTATGAAGTGCATCTCCTGTCCTTTATACTCTATTAAGATAAATGGAGAGCTTCATGGCCATTTCAAAGGAGCCAAAAGTATTAGGAAAGGGGACCCTATCTTCCCGTACCTATTTGTGATTATCATGGAGGTCCTTACTGGCTTACTATAATTTGTAGCTTCACTTGCTGAGTTTCAGTATCATTGAAGAAGTGATAAGCTAAAAGTGTGAACCATTGCTTAATGGACAATGGCACTGGCCTACAACCAATACAGTGGAGCTTCTAGAACTTAGGAATATCCAACTCCCTTTACCACAAGTGACTAGAGTTGACTCTTGGGTTTGGACTCCTAGCCTGAATTGATCTTTCTCCTCTTCTCATGCCTATAAGATTTTGGCCACCCTAAAGGAATGGGTTAGATGGCCACGACTACTCTGGTTTAAATATAGTATTCCAAGGTGTAGTTTCATCTCTTGGCTTTCTATCCTAGCTCACTCTGGAAAAATTGTTCTTTGGAAACATCCCCCAGCTGGTAGCATCCTAGATTGTGTGTTTTGTGCGGGTCATGCTGAATCCCATTCCCACCTCTTCATTGAATGTGAATATGCCAAAACAGTTTGGGACTCGCTAATGAGCAAATGTGAAATAACCTGTAGAGCTACTAATTGGACACAATTGATCTCTTGGTTACTTGTTTGGAGTAAAGGGAAGTCTCTGAGAACTTGCTTACTCAGTATCATCTTCTCCTTATTTGTGTACTTCATTTGAAGAGAAAGAAATTGTAGAATTTTTAAGGCAAAATGAGGGATAGGTCAATCATTCAGAAGCTTATCAAATACAATGTCAGAGGAAGGTTCTTCCATGCCAAAGGTTTTAGAGAAGACAATTTAGGGCTCTCCCTTAGGGATGCTTGGGAGCTCCAACCTAGTATCTTTGGTTGAGATTCATAGGAATGGTATTGTAATTGGGTTGAGATAAGGCCTCCACCCCCCACCCCCTCCCTCACCCCACCTTCTTTCTTCCCTTTCTCTTTTACATTCACCTTAGCTATATTGCTGCATTTACATAGGGCTCCAATTTGGTGCTGCTATGTATTGTTTTGCAATGGCTCTAATATCCTTTAATGTTTATGCATTCTATCCTTTGCTATTTTGGGCTTCTCCCCACCATTGCTACATTGTTGCAGTTCACTTGAGCTTCTTTTGGAGTGCTATGTGTTTGTTTTGCAATGGCTCTGGTTGTTTTGCAGGTGTTAGGGGCTTTCTGCTTACTCATATGGTCTCTCAGGCTCAAATCTCACCTTCAAAGATGACCACCATGCTCTTGCTTCATTTCGCTATTGCTTTAATTCCTTTCCTTGTAATTGAAAGGGTTCTATGCTATAAATGACATTCGCTAGTTTAAATTTTAGTCTTTTGGTGTTAGTTAAAACTACGCTATCTTTTGGTGCTAACCCCCCCCCCCCCATTGCTACATTGCTACATTTCACTTAGGGCTTATTTCCAGGTACTGCTTTGTGTTTGTTTTGCAATAGCTTTAATTTTTTGTTGCAGGTGATTCAGATTTCTACTGAGGGCATCTCAGTGACCATTACTAGAGTATCACCTTGCTGCCTGCCTATGCTGTCCTGAGCTTATATTTAGGCAAATTTGTTTGCAATCATTGTTTGAAAGGCTACACTGTAAAGCCAAAACTAGCATTTTGTACTCTTTGATAGGATAGTAACATCCTCTTATTTTGTATGGCTATAATCTGGCTATTTATAAAGCCCTTAGCCCTTACTTAGATTTTGGAGCTTCTTGGTTATCCCGGTTGCATATTTTGGAGTTGACCTAGGTTGACCGGAGTTGATACTACACACTCACTTGTAAATGCTCATAGCTTAGATATAGAATTATTTGGTGAAGTATGCCCGTTCTAATTATGTAACCATCTTTTAGTTAATATATAATACATTTACCAAAAAAAAATAGACAAACTTGGCTAAAGTTGGATCTTTTGGGCATGGAATGTACTTGAACTGACTTTTGAGACCCAATACAGGTTTATGATAAAATTGGAGTGTTGTGGTCGTTTTAGGTGCTTCTAGTGCCATACAGAGTCAAAAAGACTCAATTGGGACGTGTTTATGCCCAAACACACGAACTTGGCTAAACAAAATCTTTTAAGCATGACATGTACTGAAACTAACTTTCGACAGCCAAACACGTTTGGGGTCATTTTAGGTGCTTCTAGTGCCACACGGAGTCAAAAAGACCCAATGCGATGTGTTTATGCCCAAACTAGACAAACTTGGCTAAACTTGAGTCTTTTAGGTATGGCATGTAGTCAAACTGACTTTTGACAGCCAATACATGTTTGGGATAAGAATGTGGAGTGTGTGGTAGTTTTAGGTGCTTTGAGTACCATACGAAGTCAAAAAGACCTATGGGACGCGTTAAGCCTGGCTAAACTTGGATCTTTTGGGCATGACATGTACTCGAACTAACTTTTGACACCCAACACATTTATGATAGCGTAATTTGGAGTGTATTGGTCATTTTAGGTGCTTATAATGTCATACGGAGTCAAAAAGACCCAATGGGAAGTGTTTATGCCAAAACTAGAAAAACTTGGTTAAACTTAGATTTTTTAGGCATGGCATGTACGCGAACTGACTTTTGACACCCAAAACACGTTTGTGAAAAAGACACATTGGAATATTTTAGGACCAAACAAGATGAACTTGGCTAAACTCGGATCTTTTGGGCATGGCATGTACTCGAGCTATCTTTTGACACTTGCTACATGTTTGGGATAAGAATTTGGAGTGTTGTGTCATTTTACATGCTTCAGTTCCATATAGTGCCAAAAAGGCCCAATGGGACATGTTTAGGCCCAAACAAGATGAACTTTGACTAAACTTGGATATTTTGGGCATGACATGTGCTCAATCTGACAGTTGACACCCAATACACATTTGCGATAAGAATTTGGAGTTTAGTGGTCATTTTAGGTGCTTCTAGTTATGTACAGAGTCAAAAAGACCCAATGGGAGGTGTTTAGGACCAAACTAGACGAACTTGGCTAAACTTAAATCTTTTGGGCATGACATTTACTCGAACTGACTTTTCAAACCCAATAAACCTTTATGAGTAGGAATTTGGAGTGTTTTGGTGATTTTAGGTGCTTCTAGTGGCATACGAAATCAAAAAGACACAATGGGACATATTTTTGCCCAAACTAGATGAACTTGGTGAAACTTAGATCTTTTGGGCATGACATCTACTCAAACTAACTTTTGACCCCCAACACACGTTTATTAAAGTAATTTAAAGTGTTGTCACCCTTCTAGGTGCTTCTAGTACCATACAGAGTCAAAATACCCAATGTGACGTGTTCATGCCCAAACTACCCGATTTTGGCAAAACTTAGATCTTTTACGCATGGCATGTACTCGAATTGAATTTTGACACCAAATATACATATGTGATAAGAATTTGGAGTGTTGTGCCATATGGAATCAAATAGACCCAATGGGATGTGTTTAAGACCAAACTAGATGAACCTAAACTTGGATCTTTTAGGCTGACATGTATTCGAACTGACTTTTGACACACAATACACATATGGGATAATAATTAGGAGTGTTGTGGTCATTTTAAGTGCCACTAGTTCCGTACAGAGCCAAAAAGACCCAATGGACGTTCCCAAACTAGATGAACTTCGCCAAACTTTGATCTTTTGGGCAGGGGATGTACTCGAACTGACTTATAACAGCCAATACACGTTTGGGATAAGAATTTGGTGTGTTGTGTCATTTTAGGTTCTTCTAGTGTGATATGAACCTCACCGTCGCTCTGTGATGAAACCCGATAACAATGATGGTTCAAGAACCCAATGATCGATTTTAAAGATGAAAAAACCCTGACCCATTTTCTATGACACAAAGAGAACCTTATGTATAAGGCCTAAGACCGAAATTGATGCTTTGAAAAGAATCAAATGTATGGTTTAGACTCCACAAGAATATTCTTGATAAGTCTGAAAAGTTCGAATAAGAACCAAAGAAAATACTCTCACAAAGAAATTATATTGATCAAAGTTGTTTAATATATTTTGAAACCATGTTTAATAGAAAAAACTAGAAGCCTAAAGAGTCCTAAAGTGTTTAAATAACCTAAACTAAATTTAAAAGATAAAGAAATATAAATTGCAATAAATAAAGAACTAGTAATCCACCCAAAAGACTCATTTTGGCAGTCCACTTCTACATTAGGATTGCCAAGGTGTCAATTGGCTGCCCACTTCTTGGCTCTAATAGACTACTATTGGCTGCCCACTTTTTGGTTAGGAATGCCAAGTTGCTTCCTTGTTTTTATTTAAAATGCCACGTCATGCTCCATGTGGTCTGCATTATTGAACGCCACATCATGCTCCGTGTGGGATGCCATGTAGGATGCCACGCCATCTCCATGAAGGCTGCCATGTTGGCCACCACGTCATGCTCCATGTAGGTGTCATGTTGGACGCCACATCATTCTTCATATGGGCTATCATGTTGGACGCCACGACATGCCCCATGTTGGATGCCATGTTTGGTGGCACACCTTGCTCCATGTAGGTTTTTTTCTTTGGTAAACAAATTGTATAAACCAAAAGATACTTACACATGTACAAGGGGCATACCCCAGGAAATACAAAATTAGAGCCTATTAGAGGCTTAAGATCTGCACGCAAATTAAACTGGTAATATGTAAAGTACTGAAATTAGATATAAATGCTTCATAAGACAGCCAAGGTTTACAAAATGCTTGGGTTAAGACCCCATCTATCCACTAAACATAGATTAGTATCATTAGTGCCAAAACACTTCGAATCCCAAAGCTTTAATCTGACTAATTGTGAAATAGCTTCAGTTAGGATCTTAGAATCTCTGATTTTGCCTTAAAAAATCCTTGCATTTCTTTCTCTCCATATATAATAGATGAAGGAAGTAAAAGCTAGCTTAACTAGGACTCCTCTGAGTGACTTCCCTTTTGCATTAGCTAGCATCCAATCTACAAACTGATCCCAATCCCTAACCTGGCAGTGTAGATCACATTTGTTCACAAGTGTGGCCCATACTCTGGCTGCATAACAACAATTGATAAAAAGATGCTCATGTGTCTCCTGGTAGCCAACACAACACACACAATCAGAACAAAACCCTGGTGTTTGGTCCCATTGTGCAACCCTATCTCTAGTGGAAAGTTTGTTTTTCAAAGCCAACCAAGAGATAAAGCTGCACCTTGGGATGTGTTTAGAGAACCATATCACCTTTGCCCACTTAACCGGTTGTCTTGTTGGGGAGAGTGCCTTATAGGTTAGACTTAGGGAGAAATCTCCATTCTGACTTGAACTCCATTTCCAAACATCTTGTCGTTGAGCTTGGGGAAGAGGAACTGGAACACTTCTAATCTCAAGAAACTCAAAGGTGTTTGAAGTTGGCCAATGCCATTGATTGTCTTGAATGACAACACTCACCATAGAGTCCATAGTCCAAGAAGTTCCTGACAAAAGTCTTTGCCCAAATCTGGCCCAAAGGACACCTAGAGGATGCCAATTATCTGTAAGAAGCTTCACAGTAGTACCATCTCCAATAGTTATAGAGCAAAAGGACAGAAACTTGCTCCTGAGCTTGAGAAACTTTCTCCAAACCCAAGATGAGTTCTAAAGTGGAAAATGGAAACCAAGAAAATTGAACTCTTTCTGATTAGGTATGTTTGATACCAATCATTCCAAAGTGATCTTTTAGAAGGAAGTAGCAAGAACCATAACTGTTTGGTTATAGCAACTTCATTAGCTAGAACCAAATCCCTAAGACCCAACCCACCTTGTACCTTGTTAAAACATAGGTCTGCCCAAGCTACCTTGGCCCCAGAAGCTTTAGATCTTGGCCATTCCATTGAAAATTTCTTACCAAGCATTGGACTGTCTTCACCACTTTTTTAGGGAGAATGAAGAGACCACTCCAAAAGTTGACCATAGCCATAAGGACAGTCTTGATAAGTTAGAGTCTTCCTGCATAAGACAAATACTTTGATTCCCAAGAACTGATTCTCATAGTGAGTCTGTCAACCAAACCTTGACAATCTTATTTGGTAAGCTTGGTTGTAATGAGTGGGACACCAAAATATCTAACTAGAAGAGACCCTTCTGTAAAACCCAGTTCAGCATGAATGATAGAAGACATCTCTGGG
Organism: Datisca glomerata; assembly: GCA_003255025.1. Lineage (NCBI taxonomy): Eukaryota > Viridiplantae > Streptophyta > Magnoliopsida > Cucurbitales > Datiscaceae > Datisca > Datisca glomerata. Next base: position 131,112 of record QANY01003565.1, read on the forward strand.
CTCACCCCTGATAAGAACAGTTGACTCAATGAAATATTTGGTTGAAGCCCCGATACCTCTTGGAAAATGACCAAAGCTTCCTTAAGCACATGCACACTGTTTTTGTCTCCTTTATAGAATAAGAGTTGGTCATCAGCAAAGCACAGATTGACTAAGTTAAGCTCTTTGCACCTCCAATGGAACTGGAACTCTGAGTGTTTGGCTACAAAGCTCAAGATCCCTGTCAAGACCTCCATGATGATGACAAAGATGTAAGGAGAGATTGGATCCCCTTGTCTAATTCCTTTAGCACCCCTAAAGTAACCATGCAGCTCACCATTTATATTCACTGAGTATGAGGGAGAAGAAAGGCACTCCATGACCCAAGAAATGAAAACATTTGGGAAGCCAAGGCATTGAAAAGCTTTACCTATTAGTGACCAGTTCACACTATCACAGGCTTTCTTAAGGTCCACCTTGAGTGCACACCTTGGCAAACCAAGTGATCTATGGTAGCTTCTAAGTAATTCTTGGGAGAGAAAAATATTTTCAGTCATTCTCCTTCCTGGGATAAAAGCACTTTGGTTCTGACTTACGATGTTGGGTAATACAAGCTTGAGTCTTCTCAGTTCACCTTTGAGTGCCTTAAGCTTCTTACAGAGCCTAAACATTGCTGTCCCTGAAATCTCAGCCCCCAAACTCTGTCCAAAAGCTGCCAAAACCCTTCTCTTTCAAACCAAAACTCAAAAAACTTGAAGCTTACTCTTGGTTTATAGGAGTCCTTCTCCATTTGTAAGACAATTGGACTGTGATCAGAGATACTAGGAGGAGCAAAGAGACACTTTGTGTCGAGAAACAAGTCAATCCAGTGAATATTTGCCATGGTTCTATCCAACTGACACATAATAAAGGTTCCATCATTATGCTTGTTTGACCATGTGAATTGACAACCTGAGTATGCAAGGTCCTCAACCTCAATAGTGAAAGTGCATTTGTTGAAGTCAAAGATGCCTTTATCCCATCTCTTAGCTCCTGATTTCTCACTAGGGGAGGCAATAACATTGAAATCTCCGGTGATAAGTCATGGGGCATGAGAAGTGAGTGAGTGATTGGAATTCTTACAAAGCTTCCTCACAGAAGCTTGTTTTAAGGAGTCATTGAGCCTACTAATGTTCCAAGTAGCAAGATTAAACATGAATGGGTGGGTTGTGGGTTTCCCCACTAGCTACAACTCATTTATCTCTACCCTTTGCAGGGTGTGGTGTGCCATTGACCTTCTTCTTCTTCTTCTTCTTCCTCCTTTGGTTTGAGCTGGAAGTGTTTAGAGAAGGAGAAGGGGTGGAAAGCTCTTGGTTCTTGCTCACGACAGTAAGATTATCCTCTTCTTCTTCAGTTGAGTGCTTAATAGGTTCCACCCTTAGTGAGGAAGCTTCAACTATGTCTTGGTCTAGCACTAAGGCCAATTCAAGTCCCACTTCTGAGTTGATTTTCTTCCTTGATCTCTTGGTTTGAATCTCAATCCAGCCACTGTAATCATCCAAATGGGTTGAGGGAGTGGTGTTTGGGAGAAGTGAGGGAGAAATGGGGGATTGTTTTGGGGTGGAATGTGTGGGGGATGAGGGAGAGGAGTGATTTGGGGAGTTTGAGGTGGAGCTAGGGTTGGATTGTGGTAGACATGGGGCTGTAGCTTGGGGATTAGGAGAAAGTGTTTTAGCTTGCTGGATGAAATCACAATCATGACCAAAGATATCACACTTGTCACACCTCTTTGGTAGGCCCTCATACTCTACAAAAACATCAATTGGATCCCATCCTTCAATACCAAGATCAATATCAAGATGCTTAAGGATTCTTGACTTGGTTGAAATCTCAACACAGATTCTAGCGAAGTCTCTTTTCACTCCTTTTGCAGTCAAGTGATCCGAGTATAGGGGTTTACCCACTGCACTAGCAATGTAGCTTAGAGCTTCAGAGGTTCTCAACTCAAGGGGAACGTTCCAAAGTTTCACCCAAATCGGGATCTTAGCTAAGTTTTCCTTTGTGAATTTGACATTAGGCTCCCATGGTTGAAGAATAAGAGGTTTCCCTAACAAATGCCAAGGTCCATCTTTAAAGAAATAATCTCGGTGTTCTAAGTCATCAAATTTGAAATAGAAGAGTCCTTAGGAAGCTTGAACATCAAGGAGACCTCTCCCTTTCCAAAGCTGCAACGCAATCCTCTTAACCAAGTGTAAAGGAGCTGTTTTACCCACAAAATAGCCAACCAAACAAGTCTCCCATTTGGCAAAGCTGTCTTTGGTAACAAAGTCAGGGAGCTTTACAATGACCCTATGTTCTTCATAAATTGTAGACTCCTGAAACTCAAGCTCAAACCTACTAGGTTGGTTTCTCTTAACTTTATCAGCCCAAGATCCATCCTTTTGTTGAGCTTTAGGTGAAGCTTCACAATGTTTATGGTAGATTGTGTTGCCCTTAAGGGTTTCAGAAATACCCTTAGCAGCCTCCTCCTTATTCTTTAAAGGTTCCAAAGGTTTGGGGGAAGGATAATACTCACAATTTCGTCTAAACCCCTGAGTAAAAGTCACAATCACTTTTGGTGAGGTGGCAGGAGTTGATTGGCTCTCAAGTATAGCCTCATTGACCAATGGACAAAATATTTCACCCTTGTTCATCTCTCTCCTTCGTGCTCCTCCTTTGGCCAGAGAACCCTTGGTGATTTGCCTAAGATTTTCAGACAAGGGAAAGCTTGTTTGCTTCTGAACATGCTCTTTGCCCTTAGAAGCACCTGTAAAAGCTTCATTTACAAAACATGGGGCTCAACCAAATGATGAAGGAACCCTTAAAGCACTAGAATCCAATAATAACAAGTCATTGTGTACCTGAGAAGAAGGGATCAATGAAATGTGCCCACAAGACATTGAGAGCTCATCCAAACCTTCGATTTGCTCCTCATTAGAGCTAGAAGCAGCCTCATCATTTCCATTAATGGACATTTGGACCTTTCCTCCCTTATTTGGTGAGTTAAGGTTGTAGCTAAATGTGCCAAAACAAGTAGCATGCTCCTCGTCATCTCCATTAATACGAGCATCAAGTGCTTCTGGCACAAGTGCACAAACACACACTTTCTTTTCACCAACTTCTTTGTTCTCCATAGCTAAAATCTTGTCCAAACTTGGAGATTACTCCAAGGAAGAGCTAGAAGCAACATCAATTCACATTTGCTCATTAGGGAGTCTAAAACTGTCTTGGCATATTCACACTCAATGAAGAGGTGGGAGTGGGATTCAGCATGTCCTACACAAAAGACACAGTCTAGCATACTTCCAATTGGAGGATAGCTCCAAAGTGCGATCTTGTCCCTGGTAGCAAGTTTGTGAAGGATAGCAAACTAAGAGATGAAAGCTACATCTTGGGATGTTATGCTTAAACCAAAGTAATCTTTCCCATCTAACCTTCTCCTTTGGGTTTGCCAAAGTTTTATAAGTATATGTAGAGGAGAAGGATCCACTTGGGCTAGAAGCCCAAATCCAAGAATCAGGTATGTTCACTTGAGGTAAGGGAAGTTGGATATTCCTTAATTCTAGAAGCTCCACTGTATTGGTTGTTGGCCAATGCCACTGTCCATTCAGAATGATGTTACTTACCTTGGATTCAAGTTTCCATGCACTACCTGACAGAATTCTTTGCCCAAATTTGGGCGATAAAGGGCCTAAAGGGTGCCAGGGGTCAGTCAAGTGATTGATTTCCCTACCATTACCTATAAAAGCTTTACAAAATGACAAGAACTTGCTTCTGAGCTTTAGAATCTTTCTCCACACCCAAGATGGCTTAGAAGGGATTGGAGTAATGAATACGAAGCTTTTCCTTATGAGATAGATTTGGCACCAACTTTTTCATAATGAATATTCTTAGATATCATGATAAAAAAACCAAAGGTGCTTTGCCACTACAACCTCATTGACAAAAGCTAACTCCTTAAGACCCAGACCTCCTTGGGACTTTTCGTACCATATATCAACCCAAGCTACCTTGGCACCAGTGTGCTTACTCTCTTCCCCATTCCATAAGTAGTTCCTGAGAATGTCTTGAACCTTCTTTACCACTTTCTTTGGCAAGATGAAGAGCCCTGCCTAGAATTGGAACATACCCATTAAGTCTGATTTAATGAGCTGCAATCTCCCTACGTAACTAAGGAACTTGGAATCCCTTGACCTGATTCTTTCTATAATTCTATCAACTAGTAAGAGTCACAATCACTTTTGCACAACTTTGAAGTGATCAAGGAAGTCCTAAGTATATAATTGGAAATTGCCCTTGAGGGATGCCCAAAATAGGCAGAATATCAACTATGTGTTCCTCTTGGACCCCTGAAAGGAAAATTTGGCTATTTAGTTTGTTGGATTAGAGACCTGAGATGCATTGAAAGAGCTCCAAAGTGTCTTTTTTGACGGTTTGTACTGACTCTTTATCCCCTTTGCAAAGTATAAGCAAGTCATCAGCAATCCACTTTTAATGCACACCTTGGCATTCCCAAAGATCGATGGTAGCTCCTAAGAAGTTCTTGTGAGAGGAAGCTATTGTCAGCTATCCTTCTTTCTGGAATGAAAGCACTTTGATTCTGAGTTATGAGACCAGGGAGTAAGGGCTCTTCATTCTTTTAGTGAGGATCTTGGTAATGCATTTGTATATGACATTACTATAGGAAATGGGTCTAAACTCACCAACAGAAGTGGGGTTTGGGACCTTAGGAATGAGGGAGATTGCTGTAGAATTAGCTTCTTTCAAGAGGTTTCCTTTTAGAAAGAGCTCCAAAATAGCCTGAGTCACATCACACCATACAATATGCCAAGCTTTTTTGAAGAAGCTAGCTTGGAACCCATCAGGGCCTGAGGCTATGTCACTACCAAATAAAAAATTGTTGCCTTGACTTCCTAAGCAGTGATTGATGATGTCAAAAGGGTTCCTTGTGAATCATTCAATTTTTTTGGGAGAGCTCTATCCAAGATGCACCATTTGATACTTGGGGGTGGGCTAGGGGTTCCCAAAAGATCAACATATAATTGCAAGATGTGGTCTTTAAACTCCTTCGGGTCAGAAATAGTTGACCCCTGGTGTATCACATGTGTAATTATTGACATGATTCTTCTCTTGACATGATTCTTCTCTTGACATGATTCTTCTCTTTTTTCATGTTTTGAAGGAAGAAAGAGGAATTTTGGTCTCCAAGGTTTAGCCATTGAACTCTTGATTTTTGTTTGTAGAAGCTTTCTTCAGCATGTCTAAGCTCAATATATTTTCTATTTGCAAGCTTCTCTTGTCCAATTAAAGCTGCATTGGTTGGGTCTGAAGCTGACTCAATCTGAAGTTGGTCAAATTTGGCCCTAGCTAGCTTGGTCCTAGAAGGTAAGTCATTGCAGAACTGTTTTGGTTTAGGTTTATAGTCACAATTATGATAAAAAATTGAGCATTGGTGACATCTCTTGGGAAGTCCTTCATAGACCACCTTAAGCATAATAGGATCCCAACCTTGGATCCCCAAATCTACATTAAATTAGTCAACCAATCTTGTTTGGACATTAATCAACACAAACTCTTGCAAATTCCTTTCTAACTCCTTTGGCAGTAGGGGAATCAGTATATATGGTTTGCCAACAACAATTGCTATGTGTCCAAGGGCTTCTTTAGACCATATTTCCACTAGAACATTCCAAAGCTTATCCCAAATAGGCAAAACATCAAGTCTTTCCTTAGTAAAGACATGATTGGGTTGCCAAGGTTTCAAAATTAAGGGTTTTCCGAGGAGGTGCCAAGGACCTTCATCCAAAAAGATGTTCATTTCTTCAATTGAGTTGAATCTAAAATAGAATAACCCTTTGTGCACTGACACATCCACTAGTCCTCTGTTTTTCTAAAATTTAAGTGAGAGTTTCTTGACTAAATGAAGTGGGGCTGTCTTCCCAATAAAGAAACCAACAAAAAAACAATCTCATTTAGTGAACCACATTCCATGGCAACATAACGGTAATTTGGTAACCATTAATAATCATAGTGTTCTCATGTGCCAAAGATAATCTTTGCTTCTCATTTTTCTTAACTTTTTGAGCCCAAGAACCATCTTGCTTAAGGGGTTCTAGGGATGCATCAAATAGTTCTTGTACACTTGGTTGGACCCGAGGGCTTTAGTAGCTATGTTGGTGGGTTTAGGGTTAGGTGGGTCCGGATAATATTCCCAGTTTCGTCTAAACCCTTGAGTGAAAGCATATAGTTCAAGGTGTTCAACCACTCGGTCATACATGGGGAAGGAAGTGGGAGATGGTCTTTGTGCAATAGGAGAAGAAGACAATGACCTTGCCCTTGCCTTATCCGTGGCCAATATTTGGTTATTATCAAGCATAGTACACTCATTTAATGATGAAGTTGACTTAGCATGTATAATGTACCTTGTAGGGGTGGAAATGAGGTGGAGGACAAGGCAAAAGGAGCTTTGTGTGTAGGGTTTTGTCCTCTTTCCCTAAAATGTGGCTGTATGTCTTGTACAGATTCACATGCACCACTATCACATGCACCATTTACACGGGAAAGAGGGGTTTGTTTGCTTACCTTACTTTTTGGTTTCATTTGGGATAATATTAGCATTAGTAAAAGCATTAAATGATGAGGTAGAAGCATTAATGTGTGAAGTAGACATAGCATTAATAGGAGTAACCTTGCAAGGACAAAGCTAGTTGTCCTTTTCCCTTGTTTTGCGCCGGTTTGTCTTGTACAGCCAAGCTGTCCAAATCACACCCTTTGTTCAAACAGCTCTTATTTTGAATTGGAGCTGAGCTGTCACCCACAAATTGGTTAGAAAAGTACACCTCCTTTAACCTTTGGTTTATGCCCTAACCCTAGGTTTGCTTCATCTCGCCATGCTCCGCTCTTTGCAAGCGGTTTCCGGGCACAAAATTGAAGCTTCTCCACTAGTGAGTATAATTTCTTATCCGTGAGATTGATCTCATGGCCTTTAGAAGCCTCCAACGCACCTGAAAGTGCGTTAGTATTTTTTTTTTTCGGTAAGTTAAAATTTCATTAACCAAAGCATAATTTACAAATATTCAAGGGGCATACCTCAGGCATATTTAAAAGAGTGGCTGAGCAAGACAGGAAAGAGAAAGACCATTGGCTATATCAGCACAACTATCCAACCCCTAACTTTAACTTAACTTAGCCTACAAAAAATAAACTCTAGAAAGTTTCCCACACCACACAAGGTAGGATAAACAGAAAAAAAAACATAAGTCTAAAATAGAACTTAACAAACATAAAACTCCTGAGTTAACAAACAACCAAGTAATTACTAAAACCAATTTCAGTGAACAAAAGCATCCCATTAATCACGTAATGGGGAAGGGAAAGGTACCACCCCCCCTCAAGAAGAGCCTGAGATCTATCGAAGCTCGAGCTTGAAGGAGGAACCTCTTTCCCAGCGCTGCCTTGTGTTCAAGAAAATTGCTATGAGAGAGGGGAAGAGTGACCCATCTCTAAACTTGCTCTTTCCCTTGGACGAAGAAGGAGCTGCTGAGTTGGCACTTGCAAGGAGCTGCTGAGCTGGCACCTTGGTTAGCTGCTGAACTGACACCTTGATTAGATGCTCTTTCAATCAGATTAGGATAAATATCTAAGGAGAGAGAATAATCTCCACCTTGTCCTATCACATTTGGAATCAAATCATTTCTTTCATAGGAGAGAGAAATTGTAGGCTTCAAAAAAGGAGCTGTCACCTCCTTCACTTTGATTGGAGAGAGAAATAGTAGGCTTAATAAAGGAGCTCACACCTCCTTCACTTTGATTGGAGAGAGAAATAGTAGGCTTCAAAAAAAGGAGCTGTCACCTCCATCCTTTACCACTGCCACATGAGCCAAATTGTCCCCTCCAGCAAATGAGAGTTCATCTTCAACCTCAAGAAATCTGGGCAAGCTTGAAAAACTCTGAGCACCACCCCTAGAACCTCCATGGGAGCCTCTAATCTTAGATAAACTAGCTCTCAACTGATCTGAAAGAGAGAGAGAGAGAGAGAGAGAGAGAGAGAGTAGAATTAAAATCCAAAGCTTGGTTACCTTGCATAAGAGGCTTCTCCTTAGAATAGAGATAGCCTGGTACAGAGTGGAGCCTTGTATGTCTCCATGAGCGAACAATTCACCCACCTTGGCTGATAGAGACCAACCAACAATGGAATAGACTCCCTGATTTAAACTAGGCTTCTCCTTAAGATAAAGAAAGGTCTTGGACTGACCAAGACATTGAATACTCCCCCCAAGAGTAATTTCACGACCCCCTTAGCTAAGAGAGAAAGAGGAACACCTTCTAGGGAGATGCCCTCTTGAACTTCAAAACTCAAAAGCTGGGTCCGAGCTTTGAGAAGCTTTCTTCCCTCCATGATCAACCAGAGCTTTCTAAAGAGAAGAAATCACCTTAGGCAGAAACCTTGGTTAGCGCCCAATAAGTAAGTTTGTCACCCACCTTGGCTAATAGAGACCAATTAACAATGGAGTTTCCTCCCTCACTAGGAGGGAGGAAACACAAGATCAGAAAAAGAAAACCTAGAGAGAAGGGAGAGCTTCTCTCTCTAGAAAGGGAGAGCTTCTCCCTTTTGCTTAGTATATGTGCGTTAGTATTATCAAGACATAAAGGTAAAACTTGATGTACCTCAGGGGTTTCACAACGGTCTAGTATGTTTGGAGTTGAAAGCTCCTCCAAACCTTGTACTTGTGATAAATTTTCTTCATTTAATGAAGAAGACTTAGCTTCACCATTGAATTTATCCTTAGATGCTTGCATTATCCAAGACAATATCAAAACTACAAGCTTCCAAAGAGGCAGCATTGACTTTTTCAGCTCCATTAATGCGAGCATTAAGAGCTTTGGACACAATAAATGCATGAAACCTTATGTTCTCAACCACTTGTTCTTCTTCTTTTCCAGCTTCAAAACTCAAGTGCTTCTAGTGCCATACGGAGTAAAAAAGACCCAAAGGAACATGACATGTATTCGAACTGGCTTTTGACACCCAATACATGGTTGGGATAAGAATTTTGAGGGTTGTGGTCATTTTAGGTGCTTCTAGTGCCATAAAAAATCAAAAGACCCTATGAGACGTGTTTAGGCCAAAACTGGATAAACTTTACTAAACTTGGCTCGTTTGGGCATGGCATATTCAAACCGGCTTTTGACACCCAATACATGTTTGGGATAAGAGTTTGTAGTTTTATGGTAATTCTAGGTGCTTCTAGTGTCATACGAAGTTAAAAAGACCCAATAGGACGTGTTTAGGCCCAAACTAGACGACCTTGGCTCTTTTGGCCGTGGCATGTACTCTTTTTTGGCAAATGCATGGCATGTACTATTTTTTTTGTAAATGCATGGCATGTACTATTTTTTTTGTAAATGCATGGCATGTACTTGAATTAACATTTGACACCCAATAAACGTTAAGGATAAGAATTTGGAGTGTTCTGTTCATTTTAGGTGCTTCTAGTGCCGTACAGAGTCAAAACAACGCAATGTGTTATGTTTAGGCCCAAACTAGACGAACTTTGCTAAACTTAGCTCTTTTGAGCATGGCGTGTACGCGAACTTACTTCTGACACCCAATACACATTTGGGATGAAGGACTGTTGTGGTTGTTTTTTGCGCTTCTAGTTGATGAGGATCCGGTTGCACAAGCTGAAAGGATGGATCCACTTCAAGTACAAAGAGGCCAAATCACAAAAGCTAGAGAAAATATAATGGCTGAAGCACTCAATAGGAGTATGACGTGGAGCATGACATACACAATGAGATGTGTAGGCTCAAACTAGAGGAACTTGGCTTAATTGGATCTTTTGGGCATGTAGTCGAACTGACTATTAACACCCAATAAAATTTTGGGATAAGAATTTGGAGTGTTGTTTTTTTAGGTTCTTCAAGTGCCATACACAGCCAAAAAATCAAATGGGACGTGTTTACACCCAAACTAGACGAAATTGGCTAAACTTGGCTCCTTTGGGAATGATTACTCAAACTAACTTTTGACCCCCAAAACGCGTTTGGGATAATTATTTAGATTGTTGTCGTCATTTTACGTGCTTCTAGTGCTATATAGAGTCAAAAGACCGAATGGAATGTGTTTAGGCCCAAACTATGAACTTTTCTAAACTTGGCTATTTTGGGTATGACATTTACTTGAACTGCCTTTTGACACCCAATACATGTTGGGGATAAAGACTTTAGAGTATTGTGGTTGTTCTAGGTGCTACTTGTGTCATAGAGTCAAAAAGACCCAATGGGTCGTGTTGAGGCCCAAGCTAGACGAACTTAACTAAACATGGATCTTTTGGGGATGGCATGTACTCAAACTGACCTTTGACACGAAATATTTGTTTGACATAAGAATTTGGAGGGTTGTGGTCATTTAGGTTCTTCTAGTGCAATACGAAGTCAAAAAGATTCAATGGGAAAAGTTTGGGTCCAAACTAGATGAACTTGGCTAAACATGGCTCTTTTGGAAAGGACATGTACTCGAATTGACTTTTCACACCCAACACAAATTTGAGATAAGAATTTAGAGTAGTGTTGTTGTTTTAGGTGCTTCTAGTGTCATACAGAGCCGAAAAGACCCAATGGGACGTGTTTATACCCAAACTAGATGAACTTGGCTAAACTAGGCTCTTTTGGGCATGACATGTACTTGAATCTTTTGACACGCAATACATGTTTGGGATAAGAATTTGTAATGTTGTGGTCGTTTTAGGTGCTTCTAGTGCCATACGGTGTCAAAAAGACCCAATGGGACATGTGTAGTCCTGACTAGATGAACTTGGCTAAACTTGACTCTTTTGAGCATGACTTGTGCTCGAATTGACATTTGACACGCAACGTTTAAGATAAGAATTTGGAGTGTTGCGGTCGTTTTAAGTGCTTCCAGTGCCACTCAGAGTCAAAAAAGCCCAATGGGACATGATTAGCCCCAAATTAGATGAACTTCGTAAAATCTGGATCTTTTAGGCATGGCATGCACTCGAACAAACTTTTCACACTCAATACACGTTTGAGATAAGAATTTGGAGTGTTGTGGTCATTTTAGGTGCTTCTAGTGCCACACAGAGTTAAAAAGACCCAAAGGGACTTGTTTAGGCCCAAACTAGACGAACTTGGCCAAACATGGATCTTTTGGGCAAGGAATGCTCTCGAACTAACTTTTGACACTAAATACAGGTTTGGAATTAGAATTTGGAGTGTTGTGGTCATTTTAGTGCTTCTAGTGCAATACGAAGTCAAAAAGACCGAATGGGATGCATTTAGGCCCAACCTAGATGAACTGGGTTCTTCTGGGCATTGCCTGTACTCGAACTGTTATTTTACACCCAATACACGTTTAGAATAAGATTTTATAGTTTTGTGGTCGTTTTAGGTGCTTCTAGTACCATACAGAGTCGAAAAACCCAATGGATGTGTTTTGGCCCAAACTAGATGTACTTTTCTTAAACTCTGCTTTTTGGGCATGACATGTACTCAGACTTAGTTTTGACATCCAATACAAGTTTGGGATGATAATTTCAAGTGTTATGGTCATTGTAGGTGGTTCTAGTGCCATATGGAGTCAGGAAGACCCAATGGGATGTCTTTAGGCCTAAACTAGACGGACTTTTTTAAACTTGCCTATTTTGTGCTTGGCATGTACTCAAACTGACTTTTGATACCCAATACATGTTTGGGATAAAGACCTTGGAGTATTTTGGTCTGTCTAGGTGCTACTTGTGTCATACGGAGTCAAAAAGATCCAATGGGACGTTTGAGGCCCAAACTAGACGAACATAACTAAACAAGGATCTTTTGGGTATGGCATGTGCTCGAACTGACCTTTGACACGCAATGATTGTTTGACATAAGAATTTGGAGTGTTGTGGTCGTTTTAGGATTTTCTAGTGCAATACGAAGTCAAAAGGATCCAATGGGACAAGTTGAGATAAGAATTTGGCTCTTTTGGCTAAACATGGCTCTTTTGGGCATTGCATGTACTCGAACTGACTTTTCACACCCATTACAAATTTGAGATAAGAATTTGGAGTGTTGTTGTTGTTTTAGGTGTCATAGCCAAAAAGACCCAATGGGACGTGTTTACTCTCAAACCAGATGAACTTAGCTAAACTAGGCTCTTTTGGGAATGGCATGTACTTGAACTAAGTTTTGACACCCAATAAATGTTTGGAAAAATAATTTGCAATGTTGTGGTCATGTTAGGTGCTTCTAGTGCCATACATTGTTAAAAAGACCAAATGGAACGTGTGTAGACTCAAACTAGATGAACTTGCTAAGCTTGGCTTTTTTTAGCATGGCATGTACTCGAATTGACATTTGACACCCTATAGAAGTTTAGCATAAGCATTTGGAGTATTGTGGTTATTTTAGGTGCTTCTAGTGCCATTCGGAGTAAAAAATATCCAATAGGACGTGTTTAGGCCCAAGCTAAATGAACATGGCTAAACCTGGATCTTTTAGGCATGGCATGCACTCGAACAAACTTTTCACAACCAATACACGTTGGAGATAAGAATTTAGAGTGTTGTGGTCATTTTAGGTGTTTCTAATGCCATACAGAGTCAAAAAGACCCAAAGGGATTTTTTTAGGCTCAAACTAGACGAACTTGGCTAAACATAGATCATTTGGGCATGGAATGCACTCGAAGTGAATTTTGACACCCAATACACATTTGGAATTAGAATTTGGAGAGTTGTGGTCAGTTTTGGTGCTTCTAGTGCATACAGAGTCAAAAAGACCGAATGGGACATATTTAGGCCCAACCTAGATGAACTTGGCTCTTTTGGGAATGGCATGTACTCAAATTGTTATTGTACAAAAAATACTTGTTTAGGATTAGATTTTAGAGTGTTGTGGTCGTTTTAGGTGCTTCTAATACCATACGGAGTCAAAAGACCGAATGGGATGTGTTTAGGCACAAACTAGACAAACTTTGCTAAACTCTGCTCTTTTGGGCATGACATGTACTCAACCTGACTTTTGACACCCAATCTACATTTGGGACGAGAATTTGAAGTGTTGTGATCATTTTAGGTGCTTCTAGTGCCATACGGAGTAAAAAAAAACCAATGGAATATGTTTAGTCCTAAGCTAGACGAACATAACTAAACTTGGCTATTTTGGGCTTGGCATGTACTCGAACTGACTTTTGACACCCAATACACGTTAGGGATTGTAATTTGTAGTTTTGTGGTTGTTTTAAGTGCTTCTAGTTCCATACAGAGTCAAAAGGAAACAATAGGATGTGTTTAGGCCCAAACTAGATGAGTTTCGCTAAACTTATCTCTTTCGCGCATTGAATGTTCTCGAACCACATTAGCGATAAGATTTTGGAGTGTTGTGGTCATTTTAGGTGCTTCTAGGGCCATACAGAGTCTAAAAGACCCAATGGTAAGTATTTAGGCTGAAACTAGATGAACTTTTCTAGACTTGGCTCTTTTGGGCATGGAAGGCACTCGAACTGACATTTGACACCCAATAGGATGTGTTGTGGTCGCCTTAGGTGCTTTTAGTGCCATTCGGATTCAAAAGAACCAATAGGACGTGTTTAGGCCCCAAACTGGATGAACTTCACTAAACCTGGATCTTTTAGGCATGGCATGCACTCGAACTAACATTTCACACCCAATACATGTTTGGAAAAGAATTTGAAGTGTTGTTTTCATCTTAGGTGCTTCTAGTGCAATAAAGAGTGAAAAAGACTCAAATGGACTGTTTACCAAAAAAGATCCAAAGGGACTTTTTTTGGCCCAAACTAGACAAACTTGGCTAAACATGGATCTTTTGGGCATGAAATGCACTCGAACTGGCTTTTAACACCCAATACACGTTTGGAATTAGAATTTGGAGTCTTGTGATCATTTTAGGTGCTTCTAGTGCAATACGGAGTAAAAAAGACCGAATGGAACATTTTTAGTCCTAAGCTATACGATCTTGGCTCTTTTGGTTGTGGCATGTACTCGACGATCTCAAAGTGATTCTGTCAACCAAACCTTGACAATTTGATTTGGTAAGCTTGGTTGTAATGAGTGGGACACCAAGATATCTAACTGGAATAGACCCTTCTGTAAAACACAGTTCAACATGAATGACAGAAGACATCTCTGGGCTCACCCCTAAGAACAGTTGACTCTTTGAAATATTTGGTTGAAGCCCTGATAGTTCTTGCAAAATGGCCAAAGCTTCCTTAAGCACATGCACGCTGTTTCTCTCTCCTTTACAGAACAAGAGTAGGTCATCAGCAAAGCTCACCATCTATATTCATTGAGTATGAGGGAGAAGAAAGGCATTCCATGACCCAAGAAATGAAAACATTTGGGAAGCCAAGGCGTTGAAAAACTTTACCTATTAGTGACCAGTTCACACTATCATAGGCTTTATTAACTTGTTCCCATTTGATGTAGGTGATGATTTGAGGATAAATCATTCTCAAGCGGGAGGGAATGATGAAGATCCCGTTGCACAACCTCAAAGGATGGATCTATGTCAAGTACCAAGAGGCTAAATCACAAGAGTTAGAGAAAAGAGGATGGATGAAGCACTCAATGGGAGTGTGATGTGGAGCATGACATGGAGTATAACAACCTACATGGAGCATGACGTGTTGTCCAACATGGCAGTCCACATGGAGCATGATGTGGCATCCAACATTACATCCTACGTGGACCATGACATGGCAACCAACATGGCAGCCGACATGGTGCATGATGTGGCATCCAACATGGCAACCTATGGGGATGACGTGGCATCCTACATGGAATTTCACATGGAGATGACGTGGCATCCTACATGGCATTTCACATGGAGCATGATGTGGCGTTCAATATGATAGTCCATGGAGCATGGCATGGCGTTTTGAATGATGATAAGGAATCAAGACAACTTCAAAATCCTAACCTAGATGTGGACAGCCAATAATAGTCTATTAGATCATGACACATTGGCAATCCTAACCTAGAAGTGGATAACCAATAGGAGTTTTTAGGTGGATTACAAGTTCCATATTTATTGCAATTAATATTTCTTTATCTTTTATATTTAGTTTAGGTTATTTGAACACTTTAGGACTCTTTAGGCTTCTAGTTTTTCTATTTAAACATGGCTTCACAATGTATTAGAAAACTTTGATAATTATAATTTCTTTGTGAGAGTTTTCTCTTTGGTTCTTCTTAGAACTTTTCAGATTTATCAAGAATATTCTTGTGGCGTCTAAAACCTAGACTTATCACTCACTTTTCCTTCTTGTTCTTTAGTGTGGCGTCTAAACCATACCTTTGGTTTTTTTCGAAACATCAATTTGGGTCTTAAGTCTTATACCTAAGGAAGAAACTTCTTCCTTAAAATCGATCATTGGATTCTTGAACCATTATTGTTATCGGGTTCATATCATGGTCATGGTCGCCTAGTTGGTTCATATCAGGAAGAGAATTTGAAGTGTTGTGGTCGTTGTAAGTGCTTCTAGTGCTATACCGAGTCAAAAAGACCAAATGGGACATGTTTAGGCTGAAACTATATGAACTTAGCTAAACTTGGATCTTTTAGTTATGACATGCATCCGAAATGACTTTTGACACCCAATACACGTTTGGGATAAGAAGTTGGTGTGTTGTGGTCATTTTTGTTATGTCTAGTAATACATTAATAAGGGTTAAATTCAACTTAGACGATTGACCATTTATACTCTTAAAACTTTAATGACTCGTAATAATTAAAAGGGTTATTTGGAATACAATACTATTTCCACATTCTCTAAGGAATTTTATACATATTTCACAAAATTCAGAATTTGACACTCTTGGCCCACCACAATCAACATAAAAAAAAAATTTAACTCTATTTTTCTGATTTTTGTCTTCGTACGAGAATTTAAACACAATTTAAACAAGAATTTAAACCCATTTTCTGAATTTTGAACACGATTCAGCCTTCACCCTATGGATGGGTTTCGTTCACTAAGAATGCAAACACGATTCAGCCTTCACCCTATCGATGGGTTTCGTTCACTAAGAATGCAAACACGATTCAACCTTCGCCCAATTGATTCGAAATTATTTACAGTAAAAATTGGAATCAATCGAACCAATCAATTCCATAGATCAGTTCTTTAATGTTGAAATCAAATTATATGTCAAAATTATGTAGAACTGAACGACCGCACCTTATTTGACTTTTTATATCCACTTATGTTATGTGTAGTGTGTGTTTATGGTTTTAGCAAGGCAAGATAGTAAATCATATATTGTCATATCATATCTTATATCATCTTAGTGATAAGACCCACTCTGCACAATGTTTAGAGAGAGAAGCTCTCCCTTCTCTCTAGAAACCAGGTGAGGCTTTTCTGTTGCTCCTCCTCTGGGATGAGCTGAGCTTAGTTTCTAAAATGGTGAATGATGCTTATTTTGAAACCAAGACTCAGCAAGGTTCAAAGATCAGTAAGAAAAGTTCAGGTAAGATGAGCTTTCAGTCTCATGAAGATGTTCTAAAGTTTAAAGGACATGGGAGTTCGATGCTGGAAAACCCAGAAGTCAGAGTTGCTTCTAGCTCTTCCTTGGAGGAATCTCCAAGTTTGGATAAGATTTTAGCTATGGAGAACAAAGAAGTTGGTGAGAAGAAGGTGTGTGTTCGTGCACTAAATGTGGCAGAAGCACTTGCTGCTCGTATTAATGGAGATGATGAGGAGCATGCTACTTGTTTTGGCACCTTTAGCGACAACCTTAACTCACCAAATAAGGGAGGAAAGGTCCAAATGGCCATTAATGGCAATGATGAGGCTGCTTCTAGCTCTAATGAGAAGCAAATCAAAGGTTTGGATGAGCTCTCAATGTCTTGTGGGCACATTTCTTTGGTCCCTTCTTCTCAAGTACACAATGACTTGTTATTACTGGATTCTAGTGCTTTAAGGGTTCCATCATCATTTGGTGGAGCCCCATGTTTTGTAAATGAAGCTTTTACAGATGCTTCTAAGAACAAAGAGCATGTTCAGAAGCAAACAAGCTTTCCCTTGTCTGAAAAACTCAGGCAAATCACCAAGGGTTCTCTGGCCAAAGGAGGAGCACGAAGAAGAGAGATGATCAAGGGTGAAATCTTTTGTCCATTGGTCAATGAGGCTGTACTTGAGAGCCAATCAACTCCTGCCACCTCACCAATTCTAGCTAACCCTAGTTGTGCATGGAGTACAAACAATGACATGCATTCTGATCAAAAAGTGAAAGGACGAAAGCAAAAGGAGAAAGGACACCTACTCTTGCATAGCCAGCCCCAAAACCCGGCGCAAGGACAATCTGTCTTAATTGTGGCTGTACCTGA
>QANY01003567.1:0-13799 GCA_003255025.1 Datisca glomerata
CTGATTTCCCATTTCTGGTTTTTAAGCTTACTTCTAAATGGGATTGGTTAGAGTTTGCTTAATACTTGGTTGTTCTAAAGGTGTACGTGAGGTACGAAGTGGATGTTTAGTTGCAGTATAGGCCTTTGGTTTAAGAGTTAAAGGGCCTCGAATGAGAAAAGCAAGCACATTAAAAAATCTTTAAGATCTTATAATTTGGGAGTGTGTTATATAGCTTTTGAAAATGAGAGATATGATTTAGGGTGACAGTGGGCAGTCTATTCACGAAATGTACACTATTTGAAAAGAATCCCATCAAAATTCAATTGGCATGTTGGCTTGAGCAAGCATAGTAAAATCTAGCCCGACAATGTGTTTATGCTTCATATATATCTTGCCATTTTGTTCGTGCACCTATGGACATGGGTCTTTAAACAAGATACCTTGATTTTGTAAGAAACTTGAGAAGGACCTAAATTCCCCTTCCCAATCAGATTGAAGAACATTTATGGGGTAGTTTAGTTGTTTTTCAACAAGGTTTTTGAAGATAACAAAGATTTGAAAAGTTTCAGATTGTAACTTGATGGGAAAAGTCCAGGTGAATCAAGTAAAATCATCTACAAAATTTATGTAATCTATGTAACCATCTCTAGAAGGTTATGGTGCATAACCCTAAAGATCTATATACACTAATTGAAGAGGTTGATTGGTAACCATTGTTTAATTAGGAAAGCGTAGAGTGTGTTTTTCCCTTTTTGACATGCTATGTAAAAAGAAGAGTTAAGTTTCAACATTTTGATGTTTTCACATTGCAAGATCTTGAGATAACATTTTAACATACCCTACTACATACAATATAATAATTGAACTAAGTATCATACCAAACAATCTGAACTAGAGCAAAACAAATAAAAAAACTAATTGGCACCTAAACATAGGCCTAATCAAGTTATGATACAGAGTTGAAAAGTCCAACTCGATCACTCCTTAAAATTTTTGTGTTAAGGAGATGGTTACTAGGACCTTATACCTACCACATTATGGACGTATTTAGGTAATGTAGGATAATATTGCAATACTTAAGATTTTTTCTCCGTTATACATCTAAAATATCAAATTGTTAACCAATAAATTTTTATTATATAAAGGATGGATGCTAGAACAATCATTTCCATAGTCACTTGGATACTCTCAATAATGAAAATGACATGTGTCACCTTTTACCTTTTCCCCAAAATTTCTGATAAAGCTTTTTGGTATTGTCAACTTATTAACCAATATAGTAGTTTGAAGACTACTTTAGGTTAGTAAACTAGTAGGAAGAAATAAGTAGCAGTTACTCAACTGATTAACTACATTTTTGTTTGTCTAAACTTGTATCAAGTATAATTCTCTTACCGTGTAGCTTCTATAATAAACTAATATAAATATAAACTCTTTCTCTCACATTCAGGTTAAATGTTGAGACTTTCATTCATTCTTCTCTCCCAATTAGCTCAGATTACATGGTATCAAAACCATCAAGAACTCGCGTTCAATGGCCAACATAAATCTTACAAATAAACAAACCAATGCCTTTCTAATACACTAAACAGTTCCCTCAGTGTGAAGCTTGATAGAAATAACTATGTTCTTTGGAAGTCACGAGTTATTCCAGCACTAATTGTTCATGATCCAGAAGAGATCGTGCTTGGATCTTTACCACGACCTGCAAGAACAACAGAAGATGGTGCAGTTAATCCAACATATAAAGTCTGGATCAAGAAAGATCAGTTAGTTCATAGCTGGCTTAGATCATCAATGTCTGAAGGACTTCTTGGAACAGTGACTCGGTATACTTCATCTTCAGAGGTCTGGAACTCGCTTGAAAGAAGTTGTTCCTTTCAATCATAGGCAGAAATGATGCAACTTAGGAACGCATTACGAACACTGAAGAAAGAAAACTCGACGATTCCAAAATTATGTCATAAACTTAAAAAGATTGGTGAGAGTCTTACAGCTACAATACAAGCAGTAAGTGATCATGAAATGGTTCTTTACATTATAAATGGTCTCGGCCTGAGTATGATTTTGTGAAGTGAGTGTAAATCCAGAACAAATTATTTTAGTTTAGAAGAAATTCAATCACTTCTAATGTGCCAAGCAAGAAGAATTGAAAAGCAGTAAGAAGAATTGGAGTCAAACATTCAAATGTTTGCTAATGCAGCCTTTAGCACACTTGATAGAAGGAATAACGATGTATGTCAATATTTTTGTCAACACAATACAACCAAATTTGGAGGAAGAGGCAAATATTACATTTTCTAGTTTTACAAATCCTACTAATTATCCATCTCCATCTTGTGCAGCTTCACCTACAGGACACGTAGCTTCAATCGAAACCGAGTATGACATGTCATGGTATGAATATACTGCAACCACAAATCATGTAACATATAAATTGAATAATTTAAGTCTAGCATAAGAGTGTAATAGAGATGAGAATCGTGTTGTTGGTAATGGTAAGGAGCTTTCTATAACCCATGTTGGTTCAGCTCTATTGCCTTCTAAAACCTATCCTTCAAAACAAGATTCTTTGCTTAGAGTACCTGAAATCAAGAAAAACTTAGTGTACAAAAATGGACCACAGATTATAAAGGATAAAACTTCGTGGACACTTCTACTCAAAGGAGTACTTAAAGGTGGCTTGTATCTATTTACTTTTCCTGATGATAAAGCTCTCAATGCCTCTACATTTCATTGCTAAGTGAAGTATGTTTTACCTATTTTCAAAGAGTCTTTGAGTAAGTCTTGTTAAAGTTCTGTCACTTTTGATTCTATAAATAGCAATAAGAGTCTTTCTACTGTACATTTACCTACTAATGTACAATCTTTTGTTAATAGAAATACATGTTCTTATTACACGTGCTTCAATGCTGATAAAACTGCTTCCTGTTTCAAAGCATCTAGTCATACCTTATATATTCATATGCACAAACTGCAATCAACTAGTCTTGATAATTATAAGAGTAATCAGTATGATTTATGGCATATGATAGGTCTTCCAGCACATGACATTCTAAATCAACTAATATATGCTCATGATTGTCTAGTTATAAGGTCAAGTGTCTTTTTCTTTAGCACCAAAATTTTAATCGCACAACTTTTTAACTCTAAAAACATAATTTTATTTTCTCTTTTGTTGATTAGCACTTCTCTATCGATATAGAAAAATAGATAGAAAGAAATGTGTTTCTTATGGAGAATTCTCTGCCAATTTTATTTATAATTTGAAATCTATTCTCAGATCGAAGCATTGGTAATAAGATTTTGACTGTTTGTTTGCATCCCTTGACATGGAAGACTTGCGTGAAGAGTTTGAAGTGTGGAGATGCTATTAGTGCTAAGGAGGGAGTTATGGCTTTTTAGTCAATTGCTCACTAACAAGGGTACTAATACAAGTGCAATGTTGAACGTACTGTGGGGAAATTGGGGGCTTAAGTACGGGATCAATTTAAAACTTCAGGATAAGAAACTAATCCTATTCTGCTTCAATTATAAAAGGGAAAGAGAGAGAGAGATGAAGGTTAAGGCCCTTTGAGTTCTAATGGATGCTTGTTGATTGGATAATGGCCTATTTTAAGAAGGATGGTCGGGCAAACTGGGAGCTGATTGAAATTGATTATTATACTAAGGAAAGACACATGGCTAAATCTGTGAGGCTTAAAATTAAGTTAAACATCGAAAGGGTGTTGGTTCAAGGAATTTGGATTAAAAGAAGGGGCAAACAGCCAATCTTGATGGAATTTAAATATGAAAAATTACCAGAATTTCTTTTAAAATGTTGTAAGATTGATCAAAAGAACTAGTTGTGTAGTGAATGCTGAGTCTAAACTATGGGAGTGGAGGAGAATAATGTTGGGAAATGGTTGTAGGCTAAGTCAAATTTGTAAACCCCTTGTTGGGAGAAGGTTTTTCTTAAAAGAAAATAGTGGAAGTGTCATTGAGGGGATAAATCAATAGTTAAAGAACATTGGAGTGAATGAATGTTTGTATAGAGAACACTATGCATGGGACATATCATGATGAGAACAAATTGGAATATTCCTATTATAAGACCAATAAGAGATCCTAAAGGTCCTTGAAGAATGTTGGTGAGATTAATAGTTGCTTGCAGACATCCAGAGAGTGGAAGAAGTACGCAATTCGTAGAAATAGGGAGTGGAACAATAACGCAACATCCTAAAAGATTAGTAATATTGAGATTTATGGCATTGGATGCCATTTGAAAATTCTTCTAAAGGTATGCACAATTTATAGAGGTTTCCACCTACTTGGTTCATTGCCACTTTCCCCTTATTTATCTAAAATACAATTTCTTTCACTAGCTAGACCATTATACTTGCGTCAAAAGCATAAAATTTTCAATTATGCATTTAAAGTTTGTACCACGCTAATTTTACTAATACTTTTATTCTAGTACTATAAAGTTAGACACGATGTTATTTCTTCAAGACTTTCAAGACTTCCAATGAAAAGATATGATATGATTGTAGGAAGACTCAATTTTGCTCCCCTGAAAAATGGTTGGGACCTCTTTTAAGTATTATTATTGGTGAGGTGCATTATCTATGGAAGTTTGACATTTTCTTAAATATTTATAGGATCTAAAGAGATTTAATGTGCGTGTTGCATGTTCAGGTGGTTTAGGCAAAGTTTGCTAATTATCTTTAAAATTATGTCGATTTCATCATGTATATCCTATTTATTAAATGTTGACCGAATTCCGCCTAACATAACGTCTCCTACAAAAATATTTTTATTCGCTCTATAAATATTTTTATCTATTTTCCGTTGGAATTATAAACTTCTACGATGACCTTTATAAGGAAATACATGATTTATGAAATTCTATTCTACTTGTGAATACCATTATATTTTACTGGATGAAAATTTCTATTAAGGCATACACCAATATGAATGAAATTTCACGAAATTAAAATGATGGCGTCTTATTCCCATTTGTGCAAATATTATTTCGTAAACTCTATGAAATAGTTGTTTGCTCTAGAAAATTATCACCTGAGATACATGGATTATTCAGTACTCATAAAGTCAATGTTTTATATGCTTGTCAGGTGTATAAATCACATAATTGCCACGTGTTCAAGGATCATAAAGTTAGAAACGGTCATATGTGTCAGCTCAGAACTCAGTCAAGTGACAGTTTATTCAAAACATAATCTTGAAGATTCAAGATTATGTATTTATGAAAATAGCAATGATTAAAGATGAGAACTGATTGGTAATTTCAGAAGTTGTAAGAAATCTTTGTTTGTAACGGATATCTCCCCTTCTCATGTTTCCTCTTATTAATTTTCATTCATAGTTTCACTACAAGAAGTAGGGTTTTAGCGAATAACGTTTTGGTTGCTAAAACCCCCAAAATTCGTCGGCAAAGGTATTGCGGATGAAATTTTTTTTGTCGCGAAGGTCGACGCCTTCGCTTCGTCAGGGAAGACCATTCAAGATGAAAAACTTTTGTTCGTTGCGTTAGCTATTTGCGACAAAGCTTTCATAGTTGTAACAGCTTTTCTCGGTCAAACACAATGTCGTCGTTGAGTTTATCATGACAACATATTAGTTGGTCGTGAAAACCTTTTTGTGACCAACTATTTTTTGACCGAGAAAATGAGGTGGCCAGCCTCTCATTGAATTTTGCCTCCACACTGTTCAATCTTTGTCATCAATTGTGAGGTACACCTTTTTAATCAATCAATTAATTTTTTTTTATATAATTTTTGTTCGTCATCAGATTCTTAAAGTTGTAAGTTCTGATATAGGCTTTCTGATATATGGTTAAATTTGTATTAGTTTCTTATTTAGGATTTCGATGATGTTATTTTTAATTTCTGATTTGGTGTTTGTTTTTATCTGATTTAGCCTAAATTTTCACTATCTTCATTGTAGCATTGTGTCTGTGAAGGTATCATCAAAGTATGAGGTATCTTCCAAGTAGTGTGAGGTATCATTGAAGTATGTTTCTATCCTTTAGGATATATGCCTGCAATTTTATTCATAGCTTATCAATTTCATTGTTGCTTCCATGGTATTTTCTAGGGAATATATGTTGCATCTAATATGGGTAATGCCCACGTCCACATCAATCAAGTTCTTATGTTTAAATCCATCTCCCAACTCTCGTACTAGGTAACCTTTTCATTTCAACCACGCTGCCCCTCTATTTTCTTCTTGGTGGAATTGAACAGGCTCTGCTACTGAAATTCCTTATATATCTCTTTGTAGTCGTAAAAAAAGACTCACTGTTTTGGGTTTTTCTTGCTAGTTTTATATCATTGGGGGACTTCTCTCTACCTCATGACTTTTATTTTCAGGGATTTGACGGCTCTACTCAGTAAGTCACTTCATTAATCTTTACTTTGTTTCTCCTTTTTCATTGTTCTTAACGAAAAGACTAATTGCTTGATATGCAATTTTGTTAAAGCTCTCCTTTCTGTGCGCTCTCCCTATATGGTCTAATTATGTATTTTTGTATGAGTTGATAAATAAATTCTTTATATTGTTCAAAATTCATCGTTGTTTGGTATTTGATATTTCTTGGCAAATTTTGATATATAGTTTGGGACAAATCAAATAGTTTTCATGATGTTGAGATAATTACGGTTCCTCATACACATTCGCTGGGTTGGACATCGTGTTTCTCCAACTACACCAATTTCTGGCTATGTGAAAATGAGAAGGGTTCACGTTCGTGATTTTAAGCAGGAGCTAGATTTACATCATTCGAGTATTGGAGTTCTAGAGTTGGTGATTTTCCGTGTTCGCTGCCCATGAGCTTAAGGTTAGTTTTTTGGGTAATTTATACGGTTTTCATTTAAAATTGGTGTGTTTTTTGGGTTGATACTCTCTGTAAAATTTGAAAAGGAGAAAGTTTGATAAGCTCAAGTCGTTGGGGGTTTCTAATTTTTTTTTTGTTATGGATTTCTGAAAAATCATACTTGATTGTTTACTTTCTTATTGACGATGTCTGTGTAGATTCAAACTGGTTATCATTGTTTTTAATAGATTAACCACTGTGTTAATAGGATTTAATGTTTGTCTTATATGATAAGTTTTTTGTTCTTTTTTTCTTCCAGTTGTCTATGAGGGGTTCACTTTCTTAGCATGCTCCCTAGTTGAAATGCCACATTTGATGGGCATTGAGGTAATCATTTTCGCTATACAATGAAGCCAATAAATCCAATTTGAAATAATATTTAATTCATTCATTTTTAGTTCCTTTGTTGGATAGTTGATGTTCTCATCGATTATCTTGGAGAGTCGAATGAAGATTTGGTCAAGGATAACTTTTATAATTGTTTATGAGGTACTTATTTTCGAATACAATTCCGATGCTGATGTTACAGGTCATTGTAATCATTTCCTTTGTTGGTATGTGGATGTTGTTTGTATGATTTAGACATGCTGATAGTGTAGAGTATTGAAAATATTATATTCATTTACTTTGTGGCATTATTACCAGTCTGTGACTCTGCGTTTCTTTTGTATAATTAGATAATGATAAATAGATGCTTAGCATGTTATCATGTTCTTGAACTTGCTTGGAAGAGTACATATTTAGTCACAAGTAGCCATTGGCATCCACCCTCCCTTCAATTTCCACCTTTTCATATTTAGGGATTACATTGTGTGTTCCTTTTGCTTAAACTAGAGATAACATGTTTGTTAATATCCTGAGAGAGATGATAGCTCCACCAAATACTATCAGCAAAGTCTTGAGATTTATGACTAGTGATAGTTCCAAATTGAATGATGATAGACCAATCCCATTCTTTGCCCATTTAATCATTACTCAAATCTAATAAGATAACCCATTTCTCAAATTTTGTATTAGAAAATTAAAGAATGAATTTTTGTATGATTTTGTAATGTTTTGATCACCTTTTTATGATTTTGATCATTTTGGATGGTAGAGGTAGATGATAGGGTTAAAAGGGAGAATCCAAGGCAAATTCTTGTGGCATATGGAGTTTTTGGGAGATAGTAGCTTTATTATAGTTCATTTTGTACCCAACAGTTCCTCTTAAATGATTACATGAAAGAAAGGAAATTGTTCCTTTTGGGGGGCTATGCAAATTTCATTCTTTTTCCCTTTTTTTATGTGTCACATGAAAGCTTTAGGCTTATGAATGAATCTTGGGTTCATTAAAAGGAGGAAGCATATGAGGAAGAGGGGAAATAATATTTAAAAGAATAATGCAACTGCCAAAAAAGAAGCCTTGTCATGTAGATCCAATTAAGGATTGACAAATTGATACATAGACTCAATAGGTGCTCTGTTTTTTTAGTTAACTATTTATTGATTTTTTTCAAAATTAATTTTCCATCTTTTGTGAAACTTCAGTAGGTATCTCTCTCTTTATATGAGTTAACCCATATTCTCCCATCTATCTATCAGTTTACATCCTGTGAAACTTTTTTTTTTTAGTTGTTCTCCTATTGATTCATGATAAATAATGTAAAATTAGACTAAGTATTTATATTTCTTACTCACATTCTTTACAAAAATATGCAAAGCATGTTGGCCTAAGTAAGAGACTCCTAGATTAAGATAGTCATTTAGCACCTTCATGATAAAAAAAAACCTGCACAAATGATACTTGTGCTCTCTTTATTTTTTCTTTTTATTTACGTCTATCAAAAATCAAAATTTTTCTTTTTATTTATGACTAACATCATATTTATGAAGATAATTACTTTCTTATTGGGTTTATTTTATGCTAAATTAATCTAACTATAAATAACTGAAAGTTCATGTTCTATTGATTTTGGTAGCTGGGAAGCTAAGTTCTGAGGCATGTCACTGTGAAATGTTTATATAGGAAATATATGTAGGGTATTTCTATTCTTTCCTGTAACAAGAGGTCATCAATTCTATCTCTAGTTGGACTGAAATCATAGTTTAGTGTGTAGTATCACATCTTACTTTATCATGTTTCTAATACTCTTTTCGCTTATCATTCGATAAGTTTTGCTATCTACTGGGGAAGTACTGATCAAATGGATGAGGTACTCATTATTATAGTGCCCTTTAGCTTTAATCTTATTTCCCTTTTGCTTCTATAAATATCTTACACAATCTTAGTCTTTCATTGATCTATTTATGGTTGAACCATATGAAAACTATGAGGATGAGGTCCGTCCTTATCCTAAATATTATGCTGTAATCCTTGTATTTTTCTATTCGTTGTACTCATTTGTTTGCTAAAAAAAGGAATTAACTCAAGTACAATAAGAATTTTGTCGATGCACTCTGGAGCAACAAAAAGGATCTTTAGGGAATATTAAAGGGTTGTCATGGAAAGGCAGAAACTGTATTTTTTTTGTCTTTAAATGATATCAATGAATAATTGTCGTGGGAAGGCAAGTTTTTTCCTTTCTATGATAGTTTTTTTAAATGACCCTATAATGGTGGGGATTCTCCATCATTATAGGTGTTTTTGCGGCACCTATAATCACGGGCAATCCCCATCATTAAAGGTGTTTTTGTGACAAGTTTAATGATGTGGATTCCCCGTCATCTAATACCTTTTTGTGAGACTTTTAGATGATGTGGATTCCCCGTCATCTAATATCTTTTCATAGGACTATAGATGACGGAGAATCTCCATCATTAACGGAAAAAAACTAATATTTTTTAATGATGGGGAAGGTAAAGATGATAGCCCGGTAGATGACAGTCGGCCAACCGTCAATATAAGGTTATAATGAATTATTTTACCCGTCATCTAACCTCCTTTTTGTAGTAGTGAGGTATTAAAAAAGTATAGACAAACTGACTCAATGTGATAACCCCCCGCATCAATTCTCAATTTTACACATTAAAACTAACATTATTTATCTTAGACAAGGATTATCAATAAAAAAGTATTCAACAAAAATTAGGAGAATTAGATACAAAGATATAATCCCCGAATATTACTATAATACATTGAAACTAACACTATTATTTTAAACAAAGAGCATCAATAACAATGTGTTCAAAAAATATCCAGTAAAATTAGATACAGAGTGATAACCCCTTACCCCAAATCTCACTTTTACACATTGGAACAAACATTATTATCTTAGACAAGGATCATCAGTCAAAAAGTATTCAAAAAATATCTAGTAGAATCAGATATAAAGTGATAACCCCCTAGTTTCGCTTTAATACATTGAAACAAACATTATTATCTTAGACAATAAGCATCAATAAAAAAGTATTCAAAAAACATCTAGCAGAATCAGATACAAAGTGATAACCACCAAATCTTACTTTAACACATTCAAACTAACACTATTATCTTAGGAAAAGAGCATGAATAAGAATTTATTCAAAAACATCCAGCAGAAGCAAATACAAATTGATAACCCCCACTCCAAATCTCACTTTTACACATTGAAACTAACACTATTTCCTCAAACAAGGAGCATCAATCAAAAAATATATAGTAGAATCAGATACAAAGTAATAACCCCAATCTCGCTTTAACACAATGAAACTAACACTATTATCTTAGATAAAGAACATCAATGAGAATGCATTCCAAAAATATCCAGCTGAATCAAATAAAAAGTGATAACCCCCCCCCCTCTCCAATCTCGCTATTATACATTGAAACTAAAACTATTATCTTAGACAAGTATAATCAATAAGAAGATATTAAAGGAATTTGTCACATATCTTTCTCGAGTTGCATCATTCTGCCAACCTCTTTTAGATGAGAAATGTGTGTTGTAAAACAATTCTATTTGAGTAGGTGCTACCCCAGTTGATGCTTCCTATCCAAAATACAGTAACAGTTGAGTCATTTATTATTATATACTAAACATTATTAAGAGTAATATAATAAAATTTTGATTCACCTGATATAATCGATGATCAAGAAAATATACAGTTCCTCCATTATGATTGTACGTAAGTCATTGACGGTTTTGAGCATTGGGTTTTTAGCGTGCCTGTAATAAATGATTTTTATGATTGAAATAATTAATCAAACAATCAAAATCTAATTACCTCAAACTTCTTCATCTCCCAAACCGTGCATTGGCAAACTGTGCACAACCTATCATACATGCTTATAAGGATGTCATTGTACTACCCTTGGGAAATTAAAATTTCTTATAATGACGATGCAACATGTACTTGTATCATTTGTATGTGTTAGTTGCTTCGCGTTTAATCCAGTCAATCATAATATTACTGGTCGATACAAACTTAAATTTGACCAGCAATAATCTTTTATTGACAGTCACACAATAAAGGCAATATAACAGTAAAGAGATATATCATTATTACCAGTAGTCTATCAACTATAANTTCAGTCTCTTCACCATCATGTTCTGCTGGAACGACTAAGCCACAATTTTGGGTTGTCCACTGATGATCACAATCTCTATTATGATATCGAACACCATTGACAATACTACATGAATATGATTTGACATGATTATCTGGACTAAATGCTAAAGCATATAAATCATATGTGGTTTCTAATGACCCTTAACGATGCAACTCAATGTTCTAATAAAGATGACAAAAATATTAGTTACTTCTGTAATAATTTTAATGATATATATTTAGTCAATATATACACATACCAGATATCTAAACCATTCAGGAAATTGGTTTCGATGTCTTGAACTTAAGTCATCCTGGCTACCCCTATTTAGTTCTCACATGTGCTCTCTGCACATATTAATCATATTATTTTAAGGATTTGTGAGATGAAAAATAACCGTTAAAAATTAAACTTAATCATGTTATTGATTTACTTGCAGTAAGTAAGGTTCTAGCCCATTGCAATTATTCAGCATATACCATTGGGCAATCTCTAATTCATGTTTAGAAAGTTGAATTATATTTTTACGACCAATGGGGCAAGCTCGTTGAGTGAAGACTTCTATTGTCCCCTCATTTGGTTGGTCAAAGTACTCATCATAATGACTATCACTTTTGCGTGAATATGGTTTCAACGTCACGGAGATACAATGACTAAAAAATCAACAATTCATTAACAATGTTGGCTTCTCCAAATGAACCCTGTGGACAAGCTTTGTTTGTAGCATATTGTAAGTGTATGCAAACTCCAGTCATATGACAACAATTAGATAGTGCACGAAATAATTGATGGATAATATAAGTAAAGGAAAGGTTGAGAGGTATACATTTCACTTGGGTGCATCCAACTATAACCAACAAAGACCACAAATTTTCACTTCTTGTGGGAAATGAATTGCCAAATGTATCAAAACATCAAAGAAAGCTGGGGGAAGACCCTATCTAACTTACACAAGACCAAATTTATTCCATCTCTAAGAAAGTCCAAGTCCTTAGTGTTGATTGTTTACGAGCATAATACTTTTAAGTAGTTAGACAACTCAACCAAATCAGTGCACAAATCCTTACGTAAGAAACCACAAATCCCAACTGCAAAAAGTTTTTACAGTAAAACATGACAATCATGACATTTCAATCTGATACCTTACCTTCAACTTGGTTGAAACATCGTGATATGTTTTCTGTGAATCCATCTAGAAACTTGACTCACTTTAAGAAATCATAAAACATTCTTCTCTCCTCTATTGTTAATGTGTAACATGTAGGTGGTTTAAAATATTTTTTCATTTTCTATTCAAGGTGTAGGTCTTTTCTTATATTCATGTAGGCTAGGTCCAATCGAGCTTTTCAAGTGTCTTTTATTTCGCCTTCTATATTCAACAATGTACCTAATATATTACCACAAATATTTTTCTCAATGTGCACGACATCCAATTTATGTCTAATTTTCAACTTAAACCAATATAGAAGTTGGAAAAAAAAACACTTTTCTTAGTCCAATTAAGACCATCTACATGACGCTTTTTTTCTAACTTATTTGAGTTTTTGCCAAACTGGACAAGTTGAATTTCATCTAATTGCCTTAATGTATGTTCTCCTATCAACTTTCCTTGTGCATCACAAACTCTTGTTACGTCATGCAATTAACTCATTCACCACATACAATCATATGTGATACCTAACGCTCATACCTTCATCATGAAGTATACTCTCAACAACCAGGATAAAGTTCTTCGACTTCACTAAATCTGTCTAACGTCTCTGCATTTAGATTCATTCTATCAGTATTATTCACCAGCTTGTTCACTATTCATATCCATCCCATTAAAACCACACATGTTATCTAACATTTCTCTCATCTGATCACCACCACCACCAACATCATCATAATCATCATCATCTTCATCACCATCATCATCAACACCAAGGTGAGATTAACCCTTAATTAATTAATCATACATAATTATCTCATAATTATATACTTGCCCTAGAATAAAAATATCTTTTACAAGTCAGTCCTTTTCTCATGTCTTGAAATACTCACACCCTAGACAGCGTATTATAGAGATGACTTCGGGACCATAGACCTATAATCCTAAGCTCCAATAAACCAGATTACTCAACTATCAATATGAAATTGTACTCTTATAGATATAGAATGTATTTACAGGTATTCTCATGTAGTCCACTGACATAATCATTTCATGTAATTCTGTCCAATTATTGGTTCGTAAATTAAAACTGGTCAAAATTACTATTTTACCCTTCTAATTACCTCTTGATCCTTAAGTACCATTAATCCACTAGTGAATGACTAATTTATAATCTTATTATAAATTTGAGCTCAATAACCATTCAATTCCAAAATAAAACTTAAGAGAACCAATATACGATATGTTAGGAAAGCCTAGATTCTAAATCTTAGAAGATCATGTCC
>QANY01003572.1:0-16568 GCA_003255025.1 Datisca glomerata
GAGGGGAGAGTTTCTCTCACTAAAAAAACCAGGAGCTTAGAGACAATTTATCAAATGGCAGTGTAGATCACATTTGTTAACAAGTGTGGCCCATACTCTAGCTGAATAACAACAATTGACAACAAGATGCTCATGTGTCTCCTGGTAGCCAACACAACACACACAATCAGAACAAAACCCTGGTGTTTGGTCTCATTGTTCAACCCTATCTCTAGTGGAAAGTTTGTTTCTCAAAGCCAACCAAGAGATAAAGGTGCACCTTGGGATGTGTTTAGAGAACCATATCACCCTTGCCACTTAACCGGTTGTCTGGTAGGTGACAGTGTCTTATAGGTTAGACTTAGGGAGAAATCTCCATTCTGACTTGAACTCCATTTCCAAACATCTTGTCGTTGAGCTTGGGGAGGAGGAATTGGAACACTTCTAATCTCAAGAAACTCAAAGGTGTTTGAAGTTGGCCAATGCCATTGATTGTCATGAATGACAACACTCACCATAGAGTCCATAGTCCAAGAAGTTCTTGACAAAAGTCTTTGCCCAAATCTGACCCAAAGGACACCTAGAGGATGCCAATTATCTGTATGAAGCTTCACAGTAGTACCATCTCCAATAGTTATAGACAAAAAGGGCAGAAACTTGCTCCTGAGCTTGAGAAGCTTTCTCCAAACCCAAGATGGGTTAGAAGGAATGGAAACCAAGAAAATTGAACTCTTTCTGATTAGGTATGTTTGACACCAATCTTTCCGAAGTGATCTTTTAGAAGGGAGTAGCAAGAACCATAAGTGTTTGGCTATAGCAACTTCATTAGCTAGAACCAAATCCCTAAGGCCCAACCCACCTTGTACCTTGTCAAAACATTGGACTGTCTTCACCACTTTTTAGGGAGAATGAAGAGACCACTCCAAAAGTTGACCATAGCCATAAGGACAGTCTTGATAAGTTGGAGTCTTCCTGCATAAGACAAATACTTTGATTCCCAAGACCTGATTCTCATAGTGAGTCTGTCAACCAAACCTTGACAATCTGATTTGGTAAGCTTGGTTGTAGGAAGAGACCCTTCTGTAAAACCCAGTTCAGCATGAATGATAGAAGACATCTCTGGGCTCACCCCTGATAAGAATAGTTGACTCTTTGAAATATTTGGTTGAAGCCCTGATAGCTCTTGGAAAATAGCCAAAGCTTCCTTATGCACATCCACACTGTTTTTGTCTCCTTTACAGAATAAGAGTAGGTCATCCGTAAAGCACTGATCGACTAAGTTAAGCTCTTTGCACCTCCAATGGAACTGGAACTCTGAGTGTTTGGCTGCAAAGCTCAAGATCCCTGTCAAGACCTCCATGATGATGACAAAGATGTAAGGAGAGATTGGATCCCCTTGCCTAATTCCTTTAGCACCCCTAAAGTAACCATGCACCTCACCATTTATATTCACTGAGTATAAGGGAGAAGAAAGGCATTCCATAACCCAAGAAATGAAAACATTTGGGAAGCCAAGGCATTGAAAAGCTTTACCTATTAGTGACCAGTTCACACTATCATAGGCTTTCTTAAGGTCCACCTTGAGAGCACACCTTGGCAAACCAAGTGATCTATGGTAGCTTCTAAGCAATTCTTGGGAGAGAAAAATATTGTCAGCCATTCTCCTTCCTGTGATAAAAGCACTTTGGTTTTGACTTACGATGTTGGGTAATATAAGCTTGAGTCTTTCTGCAAGTACTTTTTTGATGCACTCATAGACTACATTGCAGCAAGAGATAGGTCTAAAGTCCCCAATACTAGTGGGATTAGGGACCTTTGGTATTAAGGTGATTGCAGTTGAGTTAACCTCTTTTAGGAGGTTACCTGTAGTAAAGAACTCCAAAACAGTTTGGTTACATCCCCACCCACCACATGGCATGCTTTCTTAAAGAACCCAGCTGAAAAACCATCTGGTCCAGGAGCTTTGCCACTTCCCATACTGAAAATAGCTTGCTTGACCTCATTTTCTTCAATGGGAAGAGCCAAAGGTACAACCTGATCAGGTCCAAGCTTTCTTAGCCAAGAACAATCAAGTATACTCCAATTGACTCCCATTTCTTCATTTGGTGTACCCAAGAGATTTTTGTAGTAATCTAATATATGATCATGGATCTCCTCATGGGAAGTAAGTAGAGAGCCTTGGTTGTCTAGGTATGTAATCCTGGTTTTGAATCTATTCTTTTTCATACTTTGAAAAAAGAAAGAAGTGTTCTGATCACCCAACTGAAACCACTGTACTCTTGACTTCTGCCTGTAGAAGCTCTCTCCAGCATGTCTAAGTTCAAAGAATTTGGAGCATGCATCTCTCTCCTGGGCCTGTAACAATGCATTTAAAGGGTCATTTCCCAACAAGTTTTGAATTGACTCCATGTGTGCTTCAGCCAATTTAACTCTAGAAGGTAGATCACTGCAAAATCTTTGGTTGAACCTCCTCAGTTCACCTTTGAGTGCCTTAAGCTTCTTACAGAGCCTAAACATTGCTGTCCCTGAAATCTCAGCCCCCCAAACTCTGTCCAAAAGCTGCCAAAACCCTTCTCTTTCAAACCAAAACTCAAAAAACTTGAAGCTTACTCTTAGTTTATAGGAGTCCTTCTCCATTTGTAAGACAATTGGACTGTGATCAGAGATGCCAGGAGGAGCAAAGAGACACTTTGTGTCGGGGAATGAGTCCATCTAGTGAATATTTCCATGGCTCTATCCAATTCAAATAAAAGTGGTTCCATCATTTATGCATGTTTGCCATGTGAATTGACAACCTGAGTATGCAAGGTCCTCAACCTCAATAGTGAAAGTGCATTTGTTGAAGTCAAAGATGCCTTCATCCATTCCCTTAGCTCCTCCTGATTTCTCACTAGGGAAGGTAATAACATTGAAATCTCAGGTGATAAGGCATGGGGCATGAGAAGTGAGTGAGTGGTGGGAGCACAAGGATTCCCAAAGCTTCTTCCTGATCACTTTAGAATTTGAAGCATATACGAATGTGATATAACATACAACATTAGAATGCTTAATAGTAAGCTTACAAAATAAAACTTGGTCAGTAGTATCCAAAACTATTACATCAAGTACTTTTGGGTCCCAAGCAACCCAAATTATGCCCCATGCAGCAAAATTGTAGTTTGCTACCACCTTCCAATTAGGAAAAATGGCCTTAGCAAGATTAGTGAATTTAAAGTTTTTCACTCTAGTTTCAAGTAAAGAACAAAGAGAAAGATTGGAATTCTTACAAAGCTTCCTCACAGCAGCTTGTTTTAAGGAGTCATTGAGCCCCCTAATGTTCCAAGTAGCAAGATTAAACATGAATGGGTGAGTTGTGGGTTTCCCCACTAGCTGCAACTCCTTTATCTCTACCCTTTGCAGGGTGTGGTGTGCCATTGACCTTCTTCTTCTTCTTCTTCTTCTTTCTCCGTTTGCTTGAGCTGGAAGTGTTTAGTGAAGGAGAAGGGGTTGAAATCTCTAGGTTCTTGCTCACGAAAGCAAGATTATCCTCTTCTTCCTCAGTTGAGTGCTCAATAGGTTCCACCCTTAGTGGGGAAGCTTCAACTATGTCTTGGTCTAGCACTATGGCCAATTCAAGTCCCACTTCTGAGTTGATTTTCTTCCTTGATCTCTTGGATGGAATCTCAATCCAGCCACTGTCATCATCCAAATGGGTTGACGGAGTGTTGTTTGGGAGAAGTGAGGGAGAAATGGGGGATTGTTTTGGGGTGGAATGTGTGGGGGATTAGGGAGAGGAGTGATTTAGGGAGTTTGAGGTGGAGCTAGGGTTGGATTGTGGTAGAGATGGGGCTGTAGCTTGGGGATTAGGAGAAGTGTTTTCGCTTGCTGGATGAAATTACAATCATGACCAAAGATATCACACTTGTCACACCTCTTTGGTAGGCCTTCATACTCTACAAAAACATCGATTGGATCCCATCCTTCAATACCAAGATCAATATCAAGATGCTTAAGGATTCTTGACTTGGTTGAAATCTCAACACAGATTCTAGCAAAGTCTCTTTTCACTCCTTTTGCAGTCAGGTGATCCGAGTATAGGGGTTTACCCACTGCACTAGCAATGTAGCTTAGAGCTTCAGAGGTTCTCAACTCAAGGGGAACATTCCAAAGTTTCACCCAAATGGGGATCTTAGCTAACTTTTCCTTTGTGAATTTGACATTAGGCTCCTACGGTTGAAGAATAAGAGGTTTCCCTAACAAATGCCAAGGTCCATCTTTAAAGAAATAATCTCGGTGTTCTAAGTTATCAAATTTGAAATAGAAGAGTCCTTTGGAAGATTGAACATCAAGGAGACCTCTCCCTTTCCAAAGCTGCAACGCAATCCTCTTAACCCAGTGTAATGGAGCTGTTTTACCGACAAAATAGCCAACCAAACAAGTCTCCCATTTGGCAAAGCTTTCTTTGGTAACAAAGTCAGGGAGCTTTACAATAACCCTATGTTCTTCATAAATTGTAGACTCCTGAAACTCAAGCTCAAACCTACTAGGTTGGTTTCTCTTAACTTTATCAGCCCAAGATCCATCATTTTGTTGAGCTTTAGGTAAAGCTTCTCAAAGTTTATGGTAGATAGTGTTGCCCTTAAGGGTTTCAGAAATACCCTTTGCAGCCTCCTCCTTATTCTTTAAAGGTTCCGAAGGTTTGGGGGAAGGATAATACTCACAATTTCGTCTAAACCTCTGAGTAAAAGCTTATAACTCAAGATCATCAACTACTTGATTGTATTCTGGAAAAATGGATGAATGAGGTTTTCGAGCTATTGGAGAAGATGAAGCTGACGTGGAGGTGTCCTTTCCATGCTTAGGTGGTAGTACAAAGGTACCTGAAACATGCTCCAAGGATGTCTTGAGCAAAGGCAAGGTCAGATCCCCTTTATGTTCAGGTACAACTGTAATTAAAAGAGGCTGTCCTTGCTCTGGGTTTTGGGGCAGGTTGTCTGTCCTTGATGGAGCTGACGTGGAGGAGTCATATCCATGCATAGGTGGTAGTACAAGGGTACCTAAAACGTGCTCCAAGGATGTCTTGGGCAAAGGCAATGTCAAATCACCTTTATCTTCAGGTACAGCCACAATTAAGACTGATTGTCCTTGCTCCGGGTTTTGGGGCAGGCTGTCTGTCCTTGCAAGTAAAGTTTTAGATTTGTCGTTGCCCAATGTATGCAAGAGTAGGTATCCTTTCTCATTTTGCTTTTGTCCTTTCACTTTTTGATCATAATGCATGTCATTGTCTGTACTCCATGCACAACTACGATAAGCTTGAATTGGTGAGGTGGCAGGAGTTGATTGGCTCTCAAGTACAGCCTCATTGACCAAAGGACAAAAGATTTCACCCTTGTTCATCTCTCTCCTTCGTGCTCCTCCTTTGGCCAGAGAACCCTTGGTGATTTGAATGAGTTTTTCAGACAAGAGAAAGCTTGTTTACTTTTGAACATGCTGTTTGTCCTTAGAAGCACCTGTAAAAGCTTTATTTACAAAACATGGGGCTCCACAAAAGGATTAAGGGACCCTTAAAGCACTGGAATCTAGTAATAACAAGTCATTGTGTACCTGAGAAGAAGAGACCCAAGAAATGTTCCCACAAGACATTGAAAGCTCATCCAAACCTTTGATTTGCTCCTCATTAGAGCTAGAAGCAGCCTCATCATTGCCATTAATGGCCATTTGGACCTTTCCTCCCTTATTTGGTGAGTTAAGGTTGTAGCTAAAGGTGCCAAAACAAGTAGCATGCTCCTCGTCATCTTCATTAATACGAGCATCAAGTGCTTCTGCCACATTTAGTGCACGAACACACACTTTCTTTTCACCAACTTCTTTGTTCTCCATAACTAAAATCTTGTCCAAACTTGTAGATTCCTCCAAGGAAGAGCTAGAAGCAACTCTGACTTCTGGGTGTTCCAGCATCGAACTCCCATCTCCTTTAAACTTTAGAACAGCTTCATGAGACTTAAAGCTCATCTTACCTGAACTTTTCTTACTGATCTTCAACCTTGCTGAGTCTTGGTTTCAAAGTAAGCATCATTCACCATTTTAGAAACTAAGCTCAGCTCCTCCCAGAGGAAGAGCAACAGAAAACCCTCACCTGGTTTCTAGAGAGAAGGAAGAGCTTCTCTCTCTAGTAGTATAAAAAAATAAGATGGATTTATCTCAAGTCCTTGCTATCTCATGTGTATCCTTGAACAAGGTTGGCCAACAGTAACCTGGTTGCAAGAGATTACAGTAGTTCTGGATCCTCCAAAGTGTCCTCCATGAAGAGAAGAATGACATTGATTCAGGATCCCTTGCATCTCTTCTTCTGGGATACATCTCCTGAATAATTGATCAGGACCTTATTTGTACAAATATAGGCATCCCAAAAATAAGTTTTAACTTGCTGGAAAAACATTTTTGTCTCTTGATGAGTGTAATCATAGGGAACAATCCCTGCAGCAAGGAAATTTGCTATATCTGCAAACCATGGAGCTTCAATGCTGCACTGCTAGAAGTTGTTCATTTGAGAATGTTTCTGCTGTGGTAAATTCTGCTTTCGCTTTTGCATTTGTTTCCAGTCTGGATAAATGATCAGTAACTTGATTGTCTATTCCTTTCCTATCCTTTTATCTCAAGATCGAATTCTTACAAAAGTAAAATTCATCTGATCAATCGTGGTTTAACATCCTTCTGTGAAATTAAGTACTTGATTGCTGAGTGATCTGTAAAGACTGTGACTTTAGTTCCAATGAGGTATGCCCTGAATTTATCAAAAGCAAAGACTACATCAAACAACTCATTTTCAGTAGTTGTATAATTCAATTGGGCATCACAGAGGTTTTGAGATTTTTCAAAAATATTTTATGAACCTTCTATAAAATCAAGCATGACCTAAAAAACTTCTAATGCCTTTGACTGATGATGGGAAGGGGTAATTTTTCTATGACTTCAATTCTTACTTTGTGTCCTAACACCATCCCTTCCTATCCCCTTAAAAGATGATGGAGGGGGTAATTTCTCTATCCCCTTAAAAGAGACTTTATGGCCTAACACTACCCTTCCTGAACCATAAAATGACATTTTTCCCAATTCAGGACTAGGTTAGTTTCTTGACATCTTTCCAAAAAAATTTCTAAGTTAGTTAAGCATGAAACATATGACTCACCAAACATGGAAAAATCATCATAAATACCTATAAGGTGTGTTCCACAGTGTTTGTGAATATGACCATGATACATCTTTGAAAGGTAGCAGGAGCATTGCATAAACCAAAAGGCATTCTTCTAAAGGAAAATTTACCGTAAAGGCAAGTGAATGTAGTCTTCTCTTGGTCTTCAAGAGCTATGGAAATCTGGTTGTAACCTGTGTAGCCATCCAAAAAGTAATAAAATGCTTTTCTTGCCAACCTATCCATTATCTGATCTATAAAGGGCATAGGAAAATGGTCATTTCTTTTTGCTTTGTTCAGCTTCATGTAATCCATACATACCCTCCATCCTGTGACCGTTCGAGTGGGTATCAATTCATTATGCTCATTGGCAACTACTGTCACTCCTTCTTTCTTAGGTACACAGTATTTTACGCATGCACAGAGATGGATTGATTCCATTGATGTCTGCCATCTGCCAGCCTATTGCTTTTTTTATATCTGCCCAACACTTCTAGTAATTGTTCTTCATGTTAATTGCGCAATGAGGCTGAAATGATGATTGGCAGTGTGTTTTGTCTCCTAAGTAAGCATATTTAAGATGAGTTGGCAGAGGTTTAAACTCCACCATTGGTGGTTCTTCCACTAAAGGTAGAGATGGCTTAAATAACCTCTCTAACAGTTGAAGGGATTCCAATTGTCTCTCTAATTGATGAGTTCCTTGCTTGGTTTCTAGCCATGTAATTTCAGCTTCATTATCACTGCATTCTTGTAATTGAAAGTCCGGATCTTAACTTTGAAGATTAGCCTTGCTATACAACCAACGCAGATTTTACTGGACATAATTGAGTCCATCCAAGCCACTACTGTACATTATTCTTCTTCTGTTTTTGAAAATTTGAGAGTATTAAAGACATTAAATGTTACCTATTGATCATTCACTCTCATTGTTAGCTCTCCTTTTTAGACATCTATCAGCGCTCTCCCCGTGGCTAAGAATGGCCTTCCTAGCAGCAATCATCATTCTTTGTCAGCTACATAGTCTAAGATGGTGAAATCAGTAGGGAAAATGAATTTGCCTACTTTGACCAAGACATCTTCTATTTTTCCTTCGGGATACACAATTGATCTATCTGCCATTTGAAAAGTTACTGTAGTGGACCTGACTACAACAATTTCTAACTGTTTAATGGGATCAAATTAATTCCTCCTCCTAGGCCACGTAATGTTCTTCGACACTGTGTATCTATAATGGTACAAGGAATTGTAAAGCTCCTTAGTTCTTTCATTTTAGGTGGAATTTTGTTCTAAATAATCATGCTCAATTCCTGAGTCAGAGCTATAGTTTCACCCCTTCTTCTTTTTGTGAGGATATCTTTCACGAACTTAACATAAATTGGCATCTGCTGTAAAACTTCTTCCAGAGGTATGTTGATATGAGTTGTCAGAGAATTTGCTAAACTGCCCATCCATCTTTTTCTTCTGAAGTCTATAAGGAAATGGTGGTGCAGGTCTTCCAATTTCAACCATTGGCTTCTCTTTTGACACGTAATCTTGAGGTGCTTTGACAACTTGTTCAACTGTATCCTTACTTGAGCTGGGTTCTCCATTTTTTGTGCTCTCAGGCTTATCCTGCTAAGGGACAATTTTCCCACTCAACAATTGAATGGCTTTGCAGTGTTCCTTAAATTCCCTTCTTGGATTTTTAGTATTACTTGGCAAGTTCCTTGGAACTTGAATCAAGTGCACTGACTAACTGTCCCATTTGATTCTCCAACTTTCTCAATGAAATTGCATGATTATGAATCATTGCAGATTCGTTTTGAATTACAGATTCATTCTTCATCATGAACTCCTTTAACAGGCTCTCCAATTTTCTCGGTTGCTCAGGAACATGTTTCTGAATTTAAGCTTGATGAGATGCAAATCCAGGTGGAAAATTTTGCTTCCGCTGCACCTGAGGTGTTCCATCATTTTGATGTTGGTTGGACCATGAAAAGTCTGGATGTTGCCTCCACCCTGGATTATAAGTGTTGAAATAAGGGTTGTAGTTTTGGTTCCCTTGATTGTTTTTGTTGTAGTTTCCAACATAGTTCACAGATGCAGGGTTTCCTGGATATTGCTCAAATAGGTGCTCACCATCACATTACACACAACAAACTATTGTTACTTGATTAGCTTCTTGTAACAATGGGGATATTTGCTGGTTTGGATTTGCGCTAGGGCCAATCTCATGCTCATGGTCTTGATTAAATTTTCCAAAGATGACATCTGTGCTGATAAAGCAGTCATAGAATCTACTCATGTATTCTTCATGTCTTCTTGGTTGCTATTACAGATGTTGCAGCTGAAGTTGTTTTAGTTGTCGGCCATTGATAATTATTACTTATAATCCTTTCCAGAATATCATATGCCTCATTGTCGGATTTAGATAGAATGGCTCCATTTTTTGAGGCAACAACCATTAATCTTGTAGCAGAATTCAACCCATTGTAGAATATCTCCAATTGAATACAATGTGGTATACCATGATGATGACATCTTCTCAATAGATCATTGAGTCTCTCCCATGATTCGTATAATGATTCATCCTCAAGCTGATGAAATGACATAATTTCATTCCTGAGCTTAGCATTTTTTTGTAGGCGGGAAGTATTTCAACAAAAAAATTTCAGCCAGATCATTCCAACTTCTTACTGAGTTAACAATACACATTTAGGATAAGAATTTAGAGCGTATTGCTCATTTTAAGTGCTATAGCGTGACACGGACTCAAACATGCCTAATGAGACTTGTTTAGGCCCAAACTAAATGAATTTGTCTAAACTAGGATCTTTTGGGAATGGCATGTACTCGAACTGACTTTTGACACCCAATACACATTTCCGATAAGAAATCAGAATGTTTTGATAATTTTAGTGCTTCTAGTTCCATACGGAGTCAAAAGACCCAGTGAGACGTGTTTAGGCCCAAACTAGATGAACTTGGCTAAACATGGATCTCTTGGGCATGGCATGTACTCAACAGACTTTTAAAACCCAATACAAGTTTGGGATAAGGCCTTGCAGTGTTGTGGTCATTTTAGGTGCGTTTAGTGCCTACGGAGTCAAAAGACCCAATGAGACGTGTTTAGGCTCAAACTATATGAACATTGCTAAACTTGGATCTTCTGGGCATGTCAAGTATTCATACTGAATTTTGACACCCAATATACGTTTGGGATAAGAATTTGGTGTGTTATGTATATTTTAAGTGCTTCTAGTTCCATACAGTGTCAAAAAGAACCAATGGGAGTCGTTTAGGCCCAAACTAGATGAACTTAGATAAACTTGGATCTTTTGGCCATGGCATGTACTCGAACTTACTTTTGACACCCAAACACATTTAGAATAATAATGTGGAGTGTTGTGGTCATTTTAGGTGCTTCTAGTGCCATACAGAGTTAAAAAGACCCATTGAGACGTGTTAGGACCAAACTAGACGAACTTGGCTGGACTTGGATATTTGGGCATGACATGTACTCAAACTGAGTTTTGACACCCAATACACGTATAGGATACGAATCCAGAGTGTTTTTGATCGTTTTAGATGCTTCTAGTGCCATACAGAGTAAAGAAGACCCAATGAGACGCGGTTAGGCTCAAACTAGAGAAACTTGGCTAAACTTCAATCTTTTGGGCATGGCATGTACTCGAATTGTGTTTTGAAACCCAATATTCATTTTGGATAATATTTTGGAACGTTGTGATTTTAGGTGCTTCTAGTGCGACGGAGTCAAAGAGAACTTGTTTAGGCCCAAACTAGATGAACTTGGCTAAACTTGAATTCTTTGGTCATGACATGTACTCGAACTGACTTTTGACACCCAATACACGTTTAGGATAAGAATTTGGATTGTTGTGGTTGTTTTATGTGCTTATATTGCCATACAGAGTCAAAAAGACCCAATGAGACGTGTTTAGGCCCAAACTAGACAAACTTGCCTAAACTTGGATCTTTTCGGCATGGCATGTGCTCGAACTGACTTTTGACACCTTTTTTTCGTAAATTAAAAAGTTTGTATTAATTGAAGAAGATAGTCACAAATATACAAGGGGCATTCCCAGGAAAACAAAACAAAGCAAACAAAGATGAGAGTAATCTAAACACAGATTGGAACCCACTTAACCACCAAAAGGATTACAAGCAAGAGAAGGGAACAAAAAACACTAAACTTTAAGTATCAAAAACAGAAGCATTCAACCCCCAAGCAAGCTGGATTTTCTTGTTCTTCTCATTCTCAGAGAAACTTTTAAGACTCCAAAGTATGCCCCTAATGCATTAAGAATACAAGCCAAAACCACTTTCTTATCTCTCATTCTCCCTTCGAAAACTCTCGCATTCCTTTCTCTCCAATACACGTTGAGGATAAGAATTTGGAGTGTTATAGTTGTTTTATGTGCTTATAGTGCCATACAGAGTCAAAAAGAACGAATGGGGCATGTTTAGGCCCAAACTAGATGAACTTGCCTAAACATGGATCTTTTGGGTATGACATGTACTCGAACTGACTTTGGTAACACTAAACACATTTTTGGTGTGATGTGGTCATTTTAGGTGCTTCTAGTGCCATACAGACTCAAAAAGACACAATGGGATGTGTTAAGGCCTAAATTAGATGAACTTGGCTAAACTTGGATCTTTTGGTGATGACATGTACTCGAACTGAGTTTTGGAACCCAATACGCGTTTAGGATAAGAAATTAGACTGTTGTGGTCGTTTGGTGCTTGTAGTGCGATACAGAGGCAAAGAACTCCAATGGGACATGTTTTGGTAAAAAATAGATGAACTTGGATAAATATAGAGCTTTTGGGCATGGCTTGCACTCGAACTAACTTTTGACAACCAACACACGTTTCAGGTAATAAATTTGGAGTGTTGTCATTGTTTTAGGTCCATCTAGTGCCATATAAAGTCAAAAGACCCAATGAGACATGTTTAGGCCCAAACTAGGAGAACTTGGCTGAACTTGGATTTTTTTGGCATGGCATATACTCGAACTGAGTTTTGACACCCAGTAAACCTTTAGGATAGTTTACCAAAAAAAAAACCTTTAGGATAAGAATTTGGAGTGTTGTTATCGTTTTAGGTGCGTCTAGTGTGATACGGAGTCAAAAAGACCCAATGAGATGTGTTTAGGCCCAAACTAGACGAACTTGACTACACTTAGATCTTTTGGGCATGCCATGTACTCAAACTAACTTTTGACACCTAATACATGTTTGGATAATAATTTGGATTGTTGTGGTCGTTTTAGCTACTTCTAGTGTCATACGGATTCAAAAATACCTAATGGGTCATGTTTAGGCCCAAACTAGATGAACTTAGCTAAACTTGGATCTTTTGGGCATGGCATGTACTCGAACTGACTTTTGACACCCAATACACATTAGGGATTATAATTTTGAGTGTTATGGTGGTTTTTAGTGCGTCTCATGCCATACATAGTAAAGAAGACCCAATATGCAAGTTTAGGCCCAAAGTAGACGAACTTGGCTAAACTTAGATATTTTAGGCAATACACGTTTTAGGTGCTTCTACTGCCATACAGAGTAAAATAGGCCCAAGAGGCTTGTTCA
Organism: Datisca glomerata; assembly: GCA_003255025.1. Lineage (NCBI taxonomy): Eukaryota > Viridiplantae > Streptophyta > Magnoliopsida > Cucurbitales > Datiscaceae > Datisca > Datisca glomerata. Next base: position 12,749 of record QANY01003572.1, read on the forward strand.
GAGCCAACCTAGATGAACTTGGCTAAACTTGGATCATTTGAGCATGGCATTTTCTTGAACTGACTTTGGACACCCAATACATGTTTGGGATAAGACTTGGGATACGTGTTTAGGCACAAACTAGATACACATGGCTAAACGTAGATATTTTGGGGCATGAAATGTACTCGAACTTAGTTTTGACATCCAATACACGTTGAGGGTAAGAATTTGGAGTTTTATGATCGTTGTAGGTTATTCTAGTGTCATACAGAGTCAAAAAGACCGTTGTGGCATGTTTAGGCCCAAACTAAATGAACTTGGCTAAACTTTGATCTTTCGGGTTTATCATGTACTCGAACTGACTTTTGACACCAAATACACGTTTCAGATAAGAATTGAGAGTGTAGTGGTCATTTTAGGTTCTTCTAGTTCCATATGTAAGCAAAAAGATCCAATGGGACATGTTAGGCCCAAGCCATATGAACTTGGCTAAACTTCAATTTTTTGGGCAAGTCATGTACTCGAACTGACTTTTGACACCAAATACACATTTGGGATAAGAATCTAGAGTGTTGTGGTCATTTTAGGCTTCTTCTAGTGCCATACAGAGTCAAAAAAATCCAAAGGGACATAGTTCGACCTAGAGCATGGCTAAACTTGGATTATTTGGACATGACATGTACTCGAACTAACTTTTGCACCCAATACACATTTTGGATAGGATTGGGAGGGTAGTGTTCATTTTAGATGCTTCCAGTTCCATACGGAGTCAAAAAGATCTAATGATTCATGTTTAGGCCCAAACTAGATATTCATTGCTAAACGTGGATATTTTGGGCATGGCATGTACTCGAGCTAAATTCTGACACCCAATACACGTGTAAGATAAGAATTTGGAGTGTTGTGGTCATTTTAGGTGCGTGTAGTGTATTACAGAGTCAAAAAGAGCCAATAGGACGTGTTTAGTCCCAACCGAGATGAAGTTGGCTAAAACATGGATTTCATGGGAATGGCATGTACTCGAACTATTTTTTGACACCCAAAACACGTTTGGGATAATAATATGGAGTGTTGTGGTCATTTTAGGTGCTTCTAATTTCATACGGAGTCAAAAATATCAAATAGGATCGGTTTTGGTCTAAACTAGATGAATTTGGCTAAACATGGATCATTTGGGCATTGAATGTACTCAAACTTACTTTTGACACCCAATACACGTTTGGGATAAGAATTGGGAATGTAGTAGTCATTTTAGGTGCTTCTAATTCTATACGGAGTCAAAAAGACACAATGAGACATATTTAGAATGAAACTAGATGAACTTGGCTAAATTTAAATATTTTTGGCAAGGCATGAACTCAAACTGACTTCTGACACCCAATAAACTTTTGGGATAAGAATCTGGAGTGTTATGGGCATTTTAGGTGCTTTTAGAGCAATACGGAGCCAAAAATAGCCAATGGGACAGGTTTAGTCTCAAACTAGATGAACTTGGCTAAACTTGAATCTTTTGGGCATGACATGTACTCGAACTGAGTTTTGAGACCTATTACGTGTTTGAGATCAGAATTGGGAGTGTAGTGGTCGTTTTAAGTTCTTCTAGTTCCGTACGGAGTTGAAATGAGCCAATGGGACGTGTTTAGGCAAAAATAGATGAACTTGGCTAAACGTTTATCTTTTGGGCATGGCATGTACTCGAATACATGTTTAGGATAAGGATTTTGGAGTGTTGTGATCGTTTTAGGTGCTTCTAGTGCCTCACAGAATAAAAAAGACTCAATAGGACGTGTTTAGGCCCAAACTAGATTAACTTGGCTAAACTTGGATATTTTGGGCATGGCATGAACTCAAACTGACTTTTGACACCCAATACAGGTTTCAGATAAGAATATGAAGTATTGTGGTCATTTTAGATGCTTCTAATACCATACAGACTCGAAAATACCCAATGGGATGTGTTTAGGACCAAATTAGATGAACTTGGCTAGACTTGGATCTTTTGGGCATGGCATGTAATCAAACTAAATTTTGACACCCAATACACATTTGGAATAAGAATTTAGAGTGTTGTGGTCGTTTTAGGTACTTCTAGTGCCATACGAAGTCAAAAAGACTCAATGGGACGTGTTTTTTGCCAAACTAGATGAACATGGATTAACTTAAATATTTTGGGAATGGCATCACTCGAAATAACTTTTGACACCCAATACACGTTTCGGATTCTAATTTGGAGTGTTGTGGTCGTTTTAAGTGCATCTAATGCTATACGGAGTCAAAAAGACACTTGGATCTTTTGGGCATGTCATGTACTCAAATTGACTTTTGACACCCAAACCACATTTGGGATAAGAATATGGGGTGTTTTGGTCGTTTTAGGTGCTTCTAATGCCATACGGAGTCAAAAAGACCCAATGAGATATGTTTAGACCCAAACTAGATGAACTTGGCTAAACTGGGATCATTTGGACATTGCATCTACTGAACTAAGTTTTAACACCCAATACACATTTGGGATACAGTTTGGAGTGTTCTGGTCATTTTAGGTGCTTCTAGTGTCATACGGAGTAAAAACCCTAATGGGATGTGTTCCCGACCAAACTAGATGAACTTGAATAAATTTAGATAATTTGGAATGGCATGTGCCCGAATAAAATTTTGACACTCAATACACGTTTAGGATTAGAGTTTGAAGTGTTGTGGTCGTTTTATGTGCTTCTATTGTCAAACGGAGTCAAAAAGAGTCAATGGGATTTGTTTGGGACCAAACTAGATGAACTTGGCTAAACTTTGGATCTTCTGAGCATGGCATGTATTCAAATTGACTTTTGCACACAATACACGTTTTTTTTTCCGGTAAGCAAATAAATGTATTTTTTTCGGTAAATTAAAATTTTGTATAAACCGAAGAAGAAAAATACAAATATACAAGGGTAATACCCCAGGCAAAAGAAACAAAAACGGAACCAACCAACACACAAGATGGAGGCACCCAAACACTAATAGAAGATTACAAGAGATAACAGCCTAAAGAAATAGAAGGACCGAGTTTAATTGTCGAAAATAGAAGCACTCAATCCCCAGGCAAGCTGAATGATTTTGTTTTCCTCAGTCACAGAGAATCCTTTAAGACTCAAAAATCTACCTCTAATGGCATTTGTCATGCAAGCCAAGACCACTTTCTTGTCCCTCATTTTGATAAGCTCACGGGAGTTAGAGATAGTCCAGTTCCAAGCTGCATTCTGAATCAATGAGCTCACCTTGGTAGTCCAATCACAACTAGTACCAAACTCCAAACCTTTGAGAAAGAGCCCCCAAAGGGTGCCAAGGGTCCAAAAGAAGAGAAATATGCTCACCATTTCCCACAAGAGCTTTGCAATACCCAGCAAACTTGTCTCTGATTTTTAGAATTTTCCTCCAACTCCAAGAAGGATTAGTGGCAAGCTTAACCAAGAAGATAGTGCTCTTTTTGATCAAGAAAAACTTGCACCAATCCTTCCAAAGTGAAGCTTTATCCAAAGAGACTAGAAACCAGAAATGCTTAGCCACAGCCACTTCATTAGCTAGAGAGAGATCTCTAAGATCCAAACCTCATTGGGACTTATCAAGGCACAAGTCACTCCAAGCCACTTTAGCACCAGAATGCTTTACAGCCAACGTGTTCCACAGGTAATTCCTAATAACCACCTGAGTCATATACAATATCTTCTTGGGAAGAATAACTAAGCCAGCCCAGTATTGAAAAATAGCAAAGAGCATAGATTTAACCAGCTGTAATCTTTTTTTTTTCTCGGTAAAATAAATAAATTGTATAAACCGAAGAAGAAACATACAAATATAC
>QANY01003576.1:0-85983 GCA_003255025.1 Datisca glomerata
TGATTAGCCAATAAAATTTAATGACTTATCAAACTTTGGTCAAACCCAATCAATTAATTAATTTTAATTTTCAAAAAATTAAAATGGATAACTATCCTTTTAAAATTACATTAATTTTAAGATTAAAGTATAAAAGATATGATTAGGGTTTTCACCAAGCATCACAGGGATAGAGCAACACGAAATCTGGATTTTTGTGAAACATCCCTGGTAGTCACAACAATTGTGGCCGGCGGTGGTAGTGGGACACTCCCACCACTGCCTCTGCCACTGGCGTCCCTCACGACTGTGCCGCTGCCGCCAAATTTTTCGACGGTGATTCCACCGCTGGAATGCCGGTGCCGGAATTCTTAATTCCTAGTTTTTTTATCCTCGTTCATCTTGTGCGTTCTTCGTCTTCTCGCATACAAAATTTTTACAGTATAATATTCATACAATAAACAATCGCATCATCGCAGATCCCAAAGATGAAATTTTTTTTATTAAAAACACTTTTTCAGATCAAATCCATTATATATCTCTATACATTAAATCTAATACATACAAAGATATGAATAATATCTCTTGTAGTCTATCAAGTGTCCTTACCAACAAAGAACGGGAGATTCCACGAACGACGGATAGCGAGAACCACACCAAGATCTTTTGAGTCAATCCTCAAACACACTAAGACCTGTGTGGGCATGTAGGAAAATATCAAAAGATCCTAGCTGTACTCAACACATGATATCTATAGATTTTAGAGAGTGAATATTTGAGACAAAAACTCTAAGAGAGAATAATAAAACTCACTTAGCTTAGGATAGCTTGCGATTATGAATGCGTGTGATCTAGATCCAGATCATTGATGTGAATAGACATCTTAGTGAATGTACTTTATATAATAAGATTATATATGACACGACTGATGTGAATTAATATCTTTGTTAACATGCCGTTTATCATAAAGATTTAATACACATTAATTCGATGATCATATGTAGATCAATCTGAATCATGAGTAGTCATGAACTCATATGCATGTCTACTGGATCTTTTGATTCACTCATTAAAGTCTGTTTGTTAATCAGGCCAGTGACTTTTATTTTGGAGATTCAGTGATGTGAATGGTTGGGGACATGATCTTACAAGATTTGGAATCTAAGCTTTCCTAACGGATTATATATTGGTTCCCTTAAGTGTTTATTCTAGAACTGAATGGTTATTGAGCTTAAATTTATAATAAGATTATAAAATTGTCATTCACTAGTGGATTAATGATACTTAAGGATCAAGAGGTAATTAGAAGGGTAATTTATGAACCAATAATTGGAGGACAGAACTACATGAAAAAATTATGTCAGTGGACTACATGAGAATACTATGTAAATACATTATATAATCTCTAAGAGTGCAATTCAATATTTATAGTGCAGCAATAATGGAATTAATAAATAATATTATTTAATTAAAGAGTTTAATTAATAATCTAGTTTATTGGAGCTTAGGATTATAGGTTCATGGTCCCCAAGTTACATCTATACTACATTGTCTAAGGCGTGAATATTTTAGGAGATGAGAAGATGACGGACTTGCAAAAGAAATTTTTATTTTGGGGCAAGTACATAATTTTGAGATAATTATGTGTGATTAATTAATTACGAATTAGTTAACTGAATTATTTATATTTTTAAATATAATATATATATTTATTTATTTATTTTTAATTATCTATGAGTGAGACAGAATATCTAATTTATGAAATTAGATAATTAAATTATTATTAGATAATAATTTAAATCAACTAAATCTGTTATTTGTGAAATAACAGATAAGTTAGTTGATATGAATAATCAGAATGTTAACTTTGAATTAATTGATATCTAGATAATTATCTTATTAAAATAAATATTTAATTCACAGTAATTGCCACGTGTCAATCACTGATAGGATATCAAAAAATGACATGGACTATTGTGGTGCCATGTGGCACTAGTAGTAAGTGTGTAACATTGTAGTGTCACATGACACTACAGTGGTGCCGTGAGGCACTGTGCTGGCTCACGGCACACCGTAGTGCCATGGGGCATTGCAATTATGCACAATTACAATGGATCCCATTACAAATTAATAATTTTATAATTAAATATTATTTCAGTTTATCCCTAAAGATCTTATACACTATTATCTAGAATATATACAAATATTATTCTAATGGCCTTGGTTGTTGAAAGAAGATGAGAGGGTCAGTTGATCAGATCATCAGTTCGTGAATTAAGAGTTGAATTAAGAACACGATCGGTATTAGAGAGATTTTCTTCTACGATTCAACGTTAATCAAATCTCTAAAAAATATTCATCACATTCTTTTAGAGAATCGTCTCACTGAAGTCCTTCTTAGTAAATCTCTAGATCTCATGTGTTGAGAACATCTAGAGACAGAAAAAGTGTCTTGTAATATTCTACGTAACCACACACGTTCTAGTGCCTTGCTAATTGACTTGGAAGATCTTGGTGTGGATCTCGGAGTCTACTGATCGTTGGAACGATTTCGAGGGGAACGGAGGATTGATGGGTTTTTGCAAGGACGCTTGATTTAGACTACAAGATGTATATGATTTCTAACCTTGTATGTTGTAGATTTAACTTATAAATATATAATGGATCATGACTGATTGAAAAAGAGTTTTCAATAAAAGTTTTTATTTGGTTATCATGACGTTTCGCAAGTTTTATTTTATTACACGCTTCCGCCGTGTACACGCCACGACGACTAGAAAAAACACCATAAATAGAATAGACAAGTTATGATGAAGACCTTTGAAAAGAAGTAATGTCATTCTCGCTCAAGTTCATCTTCGTTTTTGATATAATGTTGTATATTAGCTTCACTTTTACGCCAAATACAACAAGGGTAAATGAATGGGTATAAATTCTTCCCTTAGCCATGTCATCAATGGGAGACCAATCAGACTAAAGCACATGGCTTGTCAGCGTGGCAATCTGAGGAGACCGATCTAGACCGTTGATTTAATTAGGCGGTTGAGATTGATCTAGTTGTTAATACTGATAAACTAGATCTATGTAGAATATTATGTCGATCTCATTTTTAATGGAATTAGATGAACCAAATCAGATTTTATATAATCAATTAAAGGCCTATAAATAGAGGTTAATTATAACGCCAAAGGCATTCAATATTCAGTCAAGCAATTACTCCCATATTATTTTTTATTCTCTCTCTTTCTTTAATTTATTCAGTTCCTTATTTTTTAGTGTGAGAAAATTTTTCTTTACAATATTATTTGTATTTAATTTGTCATTGAACAATGTTAAATTGTTATTATTTTTATTTGTTAATATATTTTTATTTAACAAAGTTGAACGAAATCATGTATGCCTCTAGGAAAAAATTAAGAGTGTATATTAGAAACGTGCTCTAAACAATCAAAAGAAAAGGTGATTTCATTAGAATTAAATGATTTATTTCTGTTTATGTAAACTTTGATCTTCTTTTTCCGTTTGTATTGTAGATTGATTTTTTATAATATGTAAATTTTGTGTAACTATGTTTATATAATTGTATGTTGTTTCTATCCACCATAACAACAAATACTTTTTTACTTAAGAAATTTTCACTTGTTAAAAAATGCTATTATTTCACTTGAAAAAAAAATGGAATTATTTCAAACAAAAATGGTATTAATATGTTTATGGCCGTTCAGGTGGGCCAAATAGTCATAATTTGTGATAGTTGATAAAAATAATAATTTCAACGAATGAGAATGTAGCAAATGTACTTTTTAGGGGGATTTTAGGATTAGTAAATAATATGTGGACATAGTGATCATCTTTGTTCAAAACGCTCATTTAAAGTTGAAATTAGAAAAAAGTATTACGTGTAATGAAGAAAAAATATGTTGTTTTAGATTTGTAAAATTATATTAAATAGATGTAATCTAAAGGTGGTCATATTGAAGTAGTGCATCATTTCAAGTATTTTAAATTGAGTGTGATAGAAATGACATGACTCTTCAGTTTATAATTCATAATTAATAACTAATCAGAGTTTGACACGTGTTTAGTTTAAGGGTAATATAGGATAAACAGTTGAACTAGAAGGATAAAATAGATAAATGAAAGTTTTTATGTGATTGTCCATTTTAATATATTATAGATATCATCTCTATCGAGCCAGTGTCTAATTATGTGAGCGAGAAATTTGTCTATGCACTTATAGAGGGTTTTTCATTGTAATCTCTTGTTATTAAAAGAGAGTTGTTATGTGAGATTGGCCTTTGTAAATTGATCGATCAAGATTGATTGACACCCGCAAGTCAATTGAGATTATAAGGTTTGATCTTCACCCGTAAGAAAACCGAGGGATTGAGATCGTCAAGGGGAGATCCTTGAAGCGTGGATATAAGAAAAGTTTATCCAAACCATGTAAAATATTGTGTGTCAATCTCTCTCTTCTCTACTCCTTTTATTTACGTGCACTTTACTTTTTTGTACTATTATTATCGCACATTATTATCCACACTTCTATTTTTCACATTATTTATTTGATTCTTGACTCCTGGTCAATTGAGTTTCATTGTACAATTACAACTTAAGTTAGTCTAATTTAAATTATGTTCTTATTATATTAATGCTTGATTGATTTACTTTCCTTCATAAATTGCCAGCCCAAGTCACGGAGTATTTTTGTAGACATATAAAAAGTACTTTCCCACCTTAAAATGTCAGTCTTCTTTTTACGCATCTACACATTAAAAATTGCTAAAACCAATCGGGATGATAATATTATCAAATGGGTTTGGCTATTCTCAGATATCTAACTCTAATAGATAGGATATGAGAATTATAACATGAGATTAACTTAGATTTTTTATAACATTTATTGTAAGATTTTGATTTGAATATATGAAAATAGTTTCACATTGTTTACAAATTCAGATTATAGATGGTAGGCATGAAAAACTAATCGCTACCCATACTCAAATAAGCATTCCAACATACCCAATAGATTATAGTGAGTATTGTGATGGGTATGGAGATGAAAAATGATCATGGGTATTATGTTAAATATGACATTATCCATATCATAAGGTTGAGTATGCACCCCATACATTAGCCTGTCCATATCACCATGCAATCGTAGATCTAGAGGGCCCAAAATCATTTGTGCCTAGATTGAGCTAGGAAAGGAGAGTTATCGGGAAATGACAAAGAAATCACATTTCCAACATGAATTGCATCAATGACCGGAAACCTTTTTTTGTTGTGAAAAATTAGTTACGAAAAGATATGCTCCTGTGGTGGTGGGAAAGATGTTCTCTACATGAATCTTGGGTCCATTGAGGAACTTGACTTTGTATTTTGGACCTTGTTTCGTCCAATAATTTATTGGGCTTTCCACACTACCCATCCAAAATTAGGAATTTTTGGGTACTAACATAGTTATATACGAATAAAACTATTTTAAATAAAAGTAGAATCATATAAAATGCTATCTTATATGCATTAGAAAAAGAAAATTTCTCTAACAACTTTTGTAATTTAAAAAATGACGAATACGTCATATTCTGTTAAAATCCATCGTCCTTGTTTTAAGGGAAGTTTGCGAGAAAACCCACAAATATGACAAACATGACTAACATCCTCTTCAAAGTAAATCCCCCTTCTGGAGATTTAAAATGTTAGGAAAAAAAAGAACAATTAATTACATGACGATGTAGTACAGAACGCAAGTAACGATCAGTTTTGTCCAACAGAAATCTAAGGGCATATTTATTCGCTAGATTTAGCTTTGTGGTGGGATTCATCGGTTTGACTGGATTATAATCCAATGACTTTAGTATTTTTAATCCGGCTAAAATGTTTGAATTTGTAATCTTGAATTTAGACAATTATTAATTAGAAATGAAATGACAAATTTACTGATGCAAGAGATAAAAACTTACACAATATTGCTCTATAGTAAACTTATTTGATCTAATTTAATCTAAATCATCTAATTCAACATAATCTAAATCTATAATAAACTTAATAATCTAAATACTAAATTGAAATCTTGAATATAAATCATAGATCAATATCCTCAATCAAAATCCTAAATGCAAGAATTTAGTAAACATGCCCTAAGACGGTGCTTGGATTTAGTTGTAATAAAATGTAATGAATTAAAATACAACAAAGAAGAGTTATTTATAAAAAAATTTGTGATTGTCGTTTCTCTAGTATGCATATCTTTTCTGCAATCTGTTTGAGACACAATTTGACATATTGAAACTTCTCTAACTATTTGAAAATTCTAAGTTTCTTAATAATCTTAAAAGGATAAGATATCATTTCAAAAATAGGATTTCAAATTTCAAATCAAAATATAAATTGGGATATCAAATTTTATCATCAAGTCAAGAAGATTTAGTTTCGATGAAAGGTCCACGCCCATAAAGGAGATGAAGTGGATAGACGAAGAGTACCTTAATTAATCAATCTTCAACATGGAGCCTTTAGTTTTTACTCTTTAGTTTTTTTTAACAATCAATTTTCATTGTTTTCCTTAGCTTATTTTTATCTTCAAGTCTCTTTATTTTTCGTTAATGATCTAGTAAACTTAGATTTGATCACTAGCTTAGTCATTATACTTTTTTTATTATTTCAATAAAAGTTATCGATTTCCTTTGTTTCGTTTATTTCATTACACTTACTTAATCATCCAAAATCTTAGGTTTAGTAGTAGTTTAGAACTCCTTCGAACATTCGTTCCCTACTTCTTAACATTGATTTCTCGATTAGAAGTCAAATCTCAGTAATTTATAATTTTTTAAAATTCGGTTCATTGGCCGAATTTTGACATGCTTGCGCAATAATTCAATGGAGGTGTAAGTTTTGATTCAGACCGTCATCCGCGGTCAGCTGATTTTTTGACAATCACATTGGCCGAAATTTTCCAAGCCAAACACAATCGTTATCCTATTTGTAATCTTCATTTTCCCAATATTTCATCATCTTTATAGATCATCTTCTCAAATTCAGTTCCTTGGCCGAATTTTAACATGCTCACATATTAATTCAATATGGACGCAAGTTTTGGTTCAAACCGTCATCCGTGGTCCAACTTATTTTCGGCCAAACACATTGGCCGAGATTTTACAAGCTAAACACAATCCTTATTTTTTTATCTATATATTTTTCACCATTTCATTATCTTTATATATTATCTTCTCTCTCTACCATACTTCATTTTTTTCAATGGAACAACCTAGGGGTGTAAGAAAAGTCAACATAACTAGATCAAATTGAAGAAATTCAATCAGTTTGAAGGATCTAGGCGGTTTGGTTCGATTCTAAATTAATAAAATTTTACGGTTAGAATTGATCTCTGATTTTTTTAACAAGTCGAGCCGAACTAAACAAAACTGCATTGAACATTAAAATAAAACTATTATTTATAGATATACCACTCCGAAGTCACTATGACCCTTCACTCCCCTAACCTAAAAGACCTTGCCTCTCACTAGTTCAAGCGTTGCTTAATCAACATTAGGAGTGTAAGCGGTTCGTTTCAATACGATTTAGGGTATTTTATCAAACCGAACAGCAAGTGTGATTTTTCACTAATAGAAACTGAACTAAACCGTGCAATATATAACCACCGAACCGAACCGTTCAGTAAAAAACTAATAAAAATTGATATCAACCGAACCGAACCAATAAATGATAATCAACTAGAAAGACAGCAAAAAAAATAAAACGATCTAGAAGCAGAGAGGGAGAGGGAGAAAACATACATCGCAGAACTACTATCAAAGAAAGTAACAGAAACACGTTTTGTACAATGAAAAACTGAAATATCTATTATCAATGAAGGAATTACAAACTATTGAACTCCATAGAAAACATACATCACAGAAAATTCATATAAAACATAGATCTAAAGTACAAATTACAAAAACAGCAGCAACAAATAGGCAAACCAGTTCTTGCTCCTCGTGTTATCTCTTTTCTTGCTCCCCTAGAAGGTTCTCCTCCACGTTCTCAGATCTCTGAAACTCAACGCTTTTAGAACCCAAAAAGCTTTGATTAAGATGGAGACATAGACGCCTGAGAGAGAGAGACAATATACATGTTACCGCCCAGTTCTCTCTACTTTCTTATACTTGAGCAAGTGAGAGAAAGCAAGTGAAGAGTGAGAACAAGATAGATAAAGAGAGTTGAGAGTTGTGCACTGTGAAAGATTAGAGAAAGCAAGGTGTGCGATGCTGTGAAAACATTGAAAAGGCTAGGGTTAGACGAGAGAGAGAGAGAGCTTAGAGGATGTAGGTTTGGGAAAAATGAAAGAGTGTGAGAGAGAGGGTTAGAGGTTGTGTGAATAATGACTGAGAGATAGGGTTCTCAAAGCCAAAGGGACGTCGGCTTATATACCCCATCAAAACCTAACGTTTTAAATATATATATTATGTTGCGGTTCGGTTTGATTCGATGTGATTTTCTTGATAAAACTACAAACCGGACCGAACATAATAGCTTTTTGTATGTTAGAACCGAACTGAACCGTCCAAAACACCAAAACCGACCGAACTGATGCAGTTCGACTCGATTCAATCAATTTTAGCAGTTTGGACGGTTTTATTTACAGCCCTAATCAACGTGTTTCTCTCCCTCTCTCATTTTCAGAACCTAAAGGGCGTGGGCGCCTTCTCTCTCTCCCGTCACTTAACTAGTCAAAATCTGACCCAAGCAAGCTGAAAATATATGCTACTTCAAAAGCAGCCCAAGCCGATACAACCTTCGTCGGTCGAAAAGGAGAAGCCGAGCAGATCTGAGACAGTTTTTTAACAAAAGAGTTTTGAGTAGGTCTGAGAGCTCTTCTTTGACGCTTCTCAAAGTAGGAGAAAGTCGATAGTCAGACTCACAATACAACTTGGAGCAGACCTGAGATACAATTGGGTTTGGAACAAGTCAATATGTAAATGTTGTGTTTTTGTGATGTTTGGTTCAATTTCGTTCTTACACATTTTATGATTCAATTTAGTTTTTATTATTGAAAAATGACTCATGTTCAATTTGACAAATCATTTAAACCGCATCAAACCAATCCACTTACACTCTTAAAACAAGAAAGTGTTTTTGAAGCAGACTCATAGGAACACAATGTATAAAATAAACTCAACTACTAATTTTAATAGATCTAGTTTGACAAATCATTTAAACCGCATCAAACAAATCCACTTACACTCCTAAACAATAAGGGGGTTTTGCTTGAAGTAGACTCTCAGGAACACACAATGTCTAAAATAAACTCGAGCCCACCATCTAACCACTTTTTTCTCAACTTTAAAAGAAATTCCCCTCTTTAACATTCTTACACAATCAATCATTCACTACTTATCATTTTATAGACTTCAAACTTATCTTGTAACCATCTTAAAAACAACAACGTTCATAGACTTAAAAATTATCTTAAATCAATAACGTGAATTGCCGATGAAAGAAAATTAGATATATTTAAATGATTTTCTAAGAAGCCATGGATGTTGAATATTAATATAGAAAAAGTCAGTCATTTGATTTAATGATTGTGTAAGAAGAGTACGAGGGAAATTTTATTTTTCAAAGTTAAAAAAAATGATTGGATAGTATCGCCCATGATTTAGATCAACTAAGTTACTAAAACAATAAAGTTACGTTTATTTTAATAATTGTGTTTTCCTGGAAACTAGTTTAGGCAAATACCCAACAATAAGTTTTGATAATGAAAAAAAAACAGTTTTGACAAAGATTGGTTCATTGATCTCCAGCCTGCTGCTTGCCATGTCTGAATCTTAATTAATTATATATGAAAAATCTTTTGTTCATGCTTTTTAAGATCCAGATATTGCTTAAAAATTCACCATCTTTCTCTCAAAATTTTCACTCACCTTACTAGCAGAAAAAGAACAAAAGAAAAGAAAAGAGGGGAAGCTGATGAAGGAAGAAAAGAGAAAGGATGTGGGTCAGAACCAGGCCCCCAAATCAGAAAGAATCAGAGGGAGCAGACAAGTAGACCCATTAGTTTCAATTTCTGTGCACATTACCATGCTACCTTCATTCCATTAATTTCCAGAGCATCGGCTTATTGTACACAGATCTCATCTATTTTACATAATATTAAGATCATATCATATCAATTTCTAATCACAATCAAAAGATAAGAAAACAAACCCCAAAGCAACTCAGAGATATGCAATGAATCTCAAAAGATATGACCGTCCAAAACGAAAAAAAAAATTGATTAAAAGCGATGAAAAATGATGAAGAAATCAACTTGAAGAATAACAAGAGCAAGACGAGAAAGTTTAATGGAGTAAGAAAAATCAGATGTACCATTCGCGGTTAGAAGCATAAGCCTCGCAGCTTTCGCTTTGACAACCTCATAGCTCGATGTTAATATATAACGGACGAAGTAGAGCGGCTAGGGTTTTTCCATTCGCCCATGGCCTTTTCAGATTACGAAATTGCCACTGGCGAACAACTTAGGCCCTAAAACCCCATTAATGAACAGATATCCTAGCATATACACTATTTTCATGGTACTAAAGTTAGAAAATAGCTTAAAAGTATATTAGTAAATAAATGATATTTTTTTAATTAATGTGATTTGAAAAATTATTTGTTGTCTAAAATCTTTTTATCTTATCCGTCACCAAGTTATTTTATTAAATGATGGAATTTATTGATATGCCTTGAGTTTAGAGATTTTAGAAAAAAAAAATTGTTTGTGATTTTAATTCAAAATTTTCTCAAATTCTCTCCCAATTTTTATGCATAATTTTTTTTTACATATTCTTTCATATATTTTTTCAATTTTGTAATTGACTCTAAATTACCTATTAAAAAGTAATAGTTAAGATATGTTTTTAAAAAATTAGTATGTGATATTCTTTTTCATAAAATTAATTTAGTCATGTAAATTTATAGATCGCAGTTAAAATATGACTTTTAAAAACAATATTTAATTTTTTTGTAGATATTTCATTTATTTAATTATCTATTTAAAAATCATCTTTCAAATATTTCATAAATTTAGGAGTAGTTATAGGAATTACCGGTATCTGCATATTTTAAAATTAATTTAAGATATTTGATTTGTTGATATTAATCAACCAAATTAAAAAAAACTGAAAAGAAACATGAGATAAGAGTATTGTAGACAAATCATAAAAGTTTACAACTAAATTAACTAAAAAAGGGTCATTTACTTACTTTAATTTCTTTTAGGCCAATTTCTAACTTATTACTATGAAAGTGGTTTGTCTATGTCATTTTTCCATTAATCAAGCGTCCGTTTTCACTTGTGGGTTTGTAAAATGGTCGCCGGGTTTTTTTATTATAAAAATAGCCGCGGCGTGGAAGTTAATGATAAATTATTAGAATACGCGTTATAGTTACGTGTAACTGTAGCTATCATTTAATGAAACACGACGTGTAACAGAATAGAAGAAAAATGATTATGCGTATTGTATATTAATTACATATATATGGTATCTAATTTACATAGTGGTTTATTTTTTGTTTATGAACTACCATAATAATCTGAAACATTGAACACTTTTTTAACTCATTATACATAATGTATATAAATTATGGTATCTAATTTAGATACTGATTTATTTTTGTTTATGAAAATCAGAATAATATGAAACATTGAACACTCTTACACAGACTATGCGTAATGTATATAAATTAGGCATGTATGGTATCCAATTTAAATAGTGATTTATTTTTGTTCGTTTTTTTTTTTTGCTATACGTAATGTATATAAATTAGATATGTATTGTATCTAATTTAAATATCATCGCGTAAAACAAGATCCGAAAAAATTGATGGCTCGCATAAAGCAATCCATAAAAAAGGAAAAAATCATAAAGATCATCACGAAGAAACCAGCAAAACCTTATATCCATTACATGCAATTACATCCTGCGCAAACAACCACGAATGAATACCGTCGATGAACAGCGAGCGATGAGAAGCTCTGTTCTAAACCCTAAACACCATAGCTCACTTCCAGAAGATAGGGGCAGAAAATGATAAATTATGAAAGAAAATGCCACTGTTAGTGGACATATTTAAAAAAAAATAGACATTTTATGTAAAAACGGTGAAATGTACATTTCCTCTTTATAAAATGGCCTTGATCTGGACCTCATTCGGAAGCTGCAGTATTGGGCTGAGGTCTATTCCATACAATCCAATCAAAAATCACTATGTAGGTACGGAACTATTTCAACGTATTAAAAATACTAATTTTGATAATATTTATTTCACAAAGTTTATTTTTCGAACCACATTTTGATATTTAGAGAAATTCTATAAGAAATATATATTCAAATGTTTCTTAAAATACTTTTAAATACCAATAAATATGTTTCAATTCAAGTGTTTTATAGATATAAAATAATTATCTTTCAAAATAATTGTATTATTTAATTGGATAAAAATTCTTGTAAGTCACAAACATTCTCAAATATATCATAAGTCGATAATTTTGTATATATCAACATATTGGGGTCGGTCCAAGGGTATTGGTGTCAAATCCCTGCCCTCTCCGATGCCAATATATGCTCAACTTCACACACTCACAAATTTGATATAGTTGATGTAATTGTAGTCTTCTATCGTTTGAAGAAAAAAAAATTAAGGACTTTTGACAAGAATGATAATATTATATAAATAATTGACAAAAATGACCCCTCACAAGTAATAGCTACAAATATAACTCAATAACTAATACAATCTATTACTGAAATAATTAATAGCTCAATAACTTTACGATTAATTTTAAAAAAAATTAAAAATAGTCATTATTAAATATAAAAATATAATTATCATTCTTACATATAAAATATTAGAAAGGATCGTACTAATATTTTTAGACCCCAAAACATAAGACACATATTTTAATATATGTTACATCGTCTGTAAATTCACATATATGAAAATTGGTGTCACAAATATAGAAAAATAAGAACATTTGCTTCTTATTACTGTTTAATTCAATCATTTTCGAATAAAACTTGACATTTTTTTTAGAGAATAAAACTTGACATTTGAGTCCATTAAAACTTTCTTAATAATAAAGTAACTTCATTTTCAAAACATAAAATCAAATCGTTTTCAGAGAAAAATTGGCATTTTCTTGGTTTTCTAAATATTATGTTAGTTTTTATCGTTTTTGCACTAAACATATTAATAGTGTTTAACTTCCACTAAACAATCAAGTAGTTGGTTCAGTGGAAGAATCGACCACTTTGCTTAAAATATCACTTACATGAGGGATTGAGTCTTCATAAGTGCTTATAGGGTTGAAGCTAGTCCTGGTTTAGTCTTCCGTGATAAGATTTAGTTTCGATTCTGACACAAATTATGAATAATATAATATAGTTCTCAGTTATAAATTTGTAAATCATTTTTTATATTGAGAAGAGTAATTTCACAATAATTAAATTATCGACCAATGTCATGAGTAATGTGAATCATATCTATGTTCATTTAAAAAATTAATCTTATGGGTGATGAAATATTGATCTATAGGTAAGATCATATGTGCTTTAATGCTGTCATTCCCCTTGGAACTTCTGAATTATTGAACACATATACAGACTCTTACATATGAATTGCATTGCAGGCACGGGGTTCTGTACCGGAAAATATTGGCTTTACCTTTTTGTAATTTTGACGTTGAGCGTTACGTTCTTCTGAGCATGATTTCTACTCTGCCGGACCGATGCATTCATCAGCTGAGATAGAAAACTTTTGGTTAATCCGTCACCTGCCGAATCATATCCTTCATAGTCGTTTAACTTCCGCTTCCGCGACTGTTTCTCACAATGTTTCAGTGGATGGGAGGATCAAGGCGGAAAGTGACCACTGTAATTTTGTTTTTACTCGACTTTTCATTTAAAGAGTCTCTATTCAATTCATCTTTCCTTCTTTTTCATAAGCATTCTCTCATTAAGTTCATTCATATGGTCTAACTCTTAAATGATAGCGTATTAAAGACAATTTATTGTTGATGAAGTCGTGTGTGGATCGACAGAACTAAGATAGAATCAGAATGCTAACATTTGCAAATAGCTTAATGAGTTGTATTGGAATTAGGTATTAAGGACTAAAATTCGTACGGTTGCTGAGTACGGGGCCTCAATAACTTTGGATTTGCTTGACTAGTTAATTGTGTAAGAAATACACTATTTTCTATCCAGAAATGACAGTCGGTATGAAACGAAGGCTTCAATTTACCTCAGTGAAGTGATGCTTCATTTTGAATTAAAAGGCTGCTAGTTCTCAGTTTAGTTTTGTAAAGACTTGTGCCTTTTTCGTGAAGTGATGCTTAAATTTTGTCCTAACATACAATTTTTCTACTTTCTGCATGATTTCTTTTGATCAATGGGGGCAATTCAGTCCAGAAAATCCACACACAAAAGGTACATGAGACATGAGTGTTTCGGTCGTAGTTGTTTTTGTTTTTTGTTGTGTGTACCTGTTTATGAGTCCACATCCACATTTGCGTTTTCTGTTAGACAAATTATGCTACCACAAGGCAGTTGATCACAAACACCTTAATAGTTTATATTGGAAGCAAAAGTGGGATAGATTATTGATGTAGTGCCTCTACTTTCACTGCTAAGTATTACCACTATTTTCTGTAGTTATACATTAATCCCCCGGGATATTATTAAAAAGAGAAACTATGATGCTTATGATTCTCTTAGATCTTTTAGTTGCAGTAAATCTACTTCTAATCCCTGGTCATAATGAAGGCAAAAACAATATTTTGAGCAAAGGAAACGACAACAACAGCAACAATTGTTGCAGACAGATTGTTTAGAGAGCTTGGAAGATCGAGTCGACATAGGCAGGCAATATCAAAATCGCTCATTGGATATTCTTAGTTTGCTGAACTTATCAACAATTTCTCAGGAAAAAAATGTGGCTTCCACCGGTGCTGAGCATATTTCTGAAAAGTGCAAAGTTGCAGGTAGCATATTTTGATTATATGCTTTATTTTAAATTTTAAGGAGCATACCTTGATGATTGTGTAATAACTTTATTCACGAACTAGTTAACCAGTCGGAAGGCACGTATAAAGCTAATTCCATGGTCCAGGAACTATTGTAAAGAAAACCCAACCATGATACTTAAATAATAACACGTTCACGAAAATATCATTCTCTTCTGGATAAACTGGTCCGTGGATGGAATTTTCTTTTTCTCTTCACCTCTGTATTTCAGTCGAAACTTCTAATCTTCTTTATCTTATCTTATGCTCTGGTCTCAATTATGTCACTGTTCTTGTGTTATATAGATTACCTCTAGTTTAGTTGTTTCCTAAGAAGTTTGTTGGATGTAGTAATGATTTAGACGTTGAGCTTGTGGTGCTAGGATGATTGCAGCATGAATGTGTAGTTTCTAAAATTTAATCTGCAATGATTAAGCTGGTTCCATATTAATTTCGTTCTTGTGACATTATGTATTGCAATTTGCATGTCCACAACACAGACGTTAATGCTTTACCTGCGAAATGTCATTTCTCAAAGAGTCCATCAATGGATCTTCACAACAAAGCGACTCCAAGTGGTTCCACTGAGTTCAGAGAAACAAGTATTTACCTAATTTACGTTTTCATCTCTGAATAAGTAGACAGGCATATTTTGTATTCAAAACTGATTTTGAGGAGTAAAATTAAACTTGGATCTAATTTTCTGTCTTTTTGAGGTTCTTATAGGAACTGGAACCTTGTCAGGCTTCGAAGTGGAGGCTGTACCCTTAAAGAAGTGAGTCATGGTTATTTGGATGTGTGTATTCTTTTCTCTGCAACAAATTCTATCCACTAATAGATAAATCCCACTGAACTCCAAAACAAAAAGGTTTTCTGCACTTCTAAACTGTCAAAAGCGGAATGAGTTTGTCTTATGATTACGGTGCTATAGATCAAATTAATTTTTCTTTAATGTTTCTTGCTTAGTTCACTTTTATCTTTTTGTTTTCTGGAAACTTCTCATTTCTATGAAGCTGGCATACTACGTCGTGCAGGGATATATACGCCAATACTGATAATCATATCCGCAAAGAAGTTGAATCAAAACCAGATCAAATGAAAACAGATCCTAGGCAGTGTATGTAGCATACGTCAATTGAAAACGTGTTTAAACTCTATTAATTTCATGTACTTTTGAGGTTTATGAGTGCTGAACCTTTTTAGTTTCATGCATCGTTTAGCGTTTCCTTGCTATATCTGGTTACAATACTGCTTATGTCTTGCCTATTCGTCAGGTTTCTCTGTTCTTCATTTGCTTGGTGATGAGGGAGATAATGACGATTTAGCAAAGAGTCCAATACATGAAGCTCATGTTGCATTTTCAGTTCAAGGTATGGTGTATTCCATTGGGTTTCTCGTCAGCTTTTATAACTTGTATGTATCAGAAGATCATATTTTGTCAATTTGCATTGGAAGCTGTTTCATTCTTTCCGACATGAACATTATGTGGGATGCGTAAAAGAGAAGGGAGAGTTAAGAGAACATAGAGAAGGATGCGAGGGAAAAATACGAAAGTAGCTCACAAATAACTTAATTTGTCTGTTTACATATATTTGCACGTCAGTAATGTCAAAAAGTCAAAGGATATTAACAATACCTTTTTCCAGCTACTTCAAAGGTAACCTGGCTGTTATTGTTAAGCATAAATCTATGAGGCACTTTATCCTCGAAATATATTTGTATCTAGATGCTTCTCAATTCTTGTCTCTGTGATAATAGCTCTCACTCATCAGGCTTAGGTAAGGTGGGAACAGAAACTCCACCCCATTCACCGCCACAAACTTCCAGGCAAGTTGGCTGATTCCATTTGGTGGTTTTTTTTAAAGTATGTGAGTCGTTTATTTCCTAAGAACTTCATTTCTAAGCAGAAACCAAAGTTTACTAATGTTTCTTTTTAGGATGCGGTCTAAATATATAGTTGTGTTTATCAGGACTTATTTAGTGGTAAGAAAGTGACAAAACGTTGAACTATTTAGGAAGTTTCTTTAAGAGGTGATCTTCTTGTGTTAAAGTTAGAAATCATGAAATAAGATTGCGCATGGACAGTGCATATCACTAGAAGTTCTATAGCAAGATATACCGACGGCCGTCTTGTATGTTATTAATAATGCTTCTAGAGATATTCATGCCATGTAAACTTATCACGAGTATCCTGTTGAAGCTTAGTTGATAATGTTCCAGTATCTAGAATGCATTACTCACTAGCTTATCTTTTATGTAAGTTTGTTTCTTATAGCTTCATATATTTGGGTAGCTTCCTGTTAAAGTGAAAAGTCTTAAGAGAATAATGGAATGGAACTCTACCTGAGCCATGTTTCTCCTGTTGTATGATTACAGAACCCGTTTGTGTGGCTTTGACTCACAAGTGAAAGTCGTAACGCGTGAAAACTTGTCAAAGAATTTTAAAACTGAGTGTGGCTTCGACTCACCGGTGAAAGTCAGAACACGTGAAAACTTGTCAAAGAACTTTAACACTGTGCTGGGTGACTTTGAACTTGAAATGGTGAGAACATGAAAACATGCATCGTATTGCAATTTAAATTTCCAGATTTTTCTAATATAAACTGGTTATGTTAAAGTTTATGTGGAGTCATAACCAATCATTTTTCACTTTGGTTCTTTTCCCCAGAAAGAGTGTCCTTGTAGGAAGTTGTTTTTTCATTCTCTTGCCCTGAATTGCAATGTCGTTGTTCACTTAGTGGGTTCTTATATAATATATTAATCGTGGAGCATAAACCAATCAATGCACAATGTTGAATAATTAGACTGAAGTCTGATTGATATACATCACTATGACGAGCTAATTGCAGGATGAAATGATGCAAAATATCCGTATGCCCTGCAGTGGCAGTTCTTTGGAGTACTCAATGGGCATAACAGATACGCATAACAACCACAAGCCAGAACTGCGACCACTGAGAACCAGCTTAAAAAGTATTCATCATAGCAAAAGAAATAGATATTATGGTGACAGAAGTATATTCTTTGACTCTGAAAAGGGTGATCGAGATGGTAAATATTTTCTTTCTTATCCGCGATTGTAAAGTTGGTTTGAGACATGGCAACAGGTTTTCATATAATCATTCAAGCATTTTCTCCCTACTTCATTAGTTTTGTGTTCCATGTCCATTTCATCTACTTTCCGCTCTTTGCATTTGAATTGTGATATTATATTGATATATAGCTGATTTTGGGTTTCCAATTAACTGAATTTATCTAGCTGTACACGCTACGTTTTGACATGTCTACAATCAGAGATATCTCTTTGAATTTTTTTAACCCTCAAGTTATTCCACAGTCAAGTTTTTCCCTTTTACTTTTCTATCTATATATTTTCAAACTTTAATGTCCAATAGGCGGCGACAGATTCTTAGGTGATGGTGATGACATACTTGGTGAAGGAGAATATGATATCAATGACTGGTCATGTCAGATTGATAGAAAGTTTGATAAATTCTCCGATTGTGGAAAGAGCAGGATGCCCGAAAATGGTTATGAAGGCCTTGATCTACCAACTAGAAGGTTACAAGCAAATTTAACATCCTCTTTTTTCTATTCTAGAAAGTAATACTAATGCTTCGTCATGAACTTCTTATCTCTGCGCAGTGTTGGCAAAAATGGAGTGGACAGATTCAATTTCTTAGGTACTATTTTTCTCATTCTTTTTTTTTTCTTGGGGCCGGGGGGAGTTTCTCAGCAAAATATTTGTTTGAATTGGATCTTGGAGTACTCTCTTTTGGTAAATATTTGCCAAGAGAATCTTGCACATCTCTGTTCAACATCTTACTCTATACTAGCATTGCTCTCGTTACCCAATTTACTAAATATGATGCTATTTCTTCTTCCTTCGGCCCTTCCGAAGTTACTAGGTTAATCTCCTAGGTTCCTAGCAGATTTTAAGATACTGTTGATTGAAGAGGTAATTACAGTCAGAATATTATGATAATTCTGGTTGGCACTTTAGCTGTTGCGTCTTTCTTGTAAGCAGAGCACGTTGCTACACGTTCAAAGCACCAAAGATCAGATTATGAATTCGACACCATACTACGTAATGGAGGCAGGTAAAGCCAAGTTTATGAGATTTATGTACACCCAAAGTATATACCTAAAATAGTCTTTATGTTTTACAGACATCCTAGAATACCAAACAATTTTGATTTTGGAGGTAAATCAGCCCAACTAGATTGGTCTTGCTCTGTGACAGAAGACGCAATGGATAGTTTCAGCAGTTTGTTGAGGTAAGTATATTGATAAATACATTTTTTAGTTGCAATTTGAGTTTAACTTTTCCCACTTTAATGAATATGTTGTTTGTCAAATTTTGGCAGTGAAGAATCATGTTCATCCACCGCAGGTGACTCGAGAAAGAAGTAATTCTCTGGTTGAAGTTAAGGTTGCAACCTAGAACTAATATAGACAACTAGAACACATAGAAGTACTTTCTTCAATCCTTTCCAACAACGTGACGTGATCTTGTTTGCAACTTACATGTTGCTGTTTAGTTTGAGCAAAGAAAGAGACGGATTTATCAAAACATCAAAGTTCTTCAATCCTCTCCTTTAGCATCATGTATGGTATATTTACTGTTTCACACTATCATAGAATGACCCCACTTTATTTTTGGAAAATAAAAATTTATACTTCACATATATAAAATACTAAATTAAGTAGCTAACCTAAGCATGGACAATTTACTATTCTTACTTGTAACTTGTCATTCTTCATTCTCCACACCCGAAGAAAGACTAGTCACCATTCTTCACAATTTTTTAATTTGATTAAGTGATTCACTACTACAAAATTTAGTTTTAATTATAGTGAAACCGTTATTAAAGCTCTTTAATAGCGGTTTTCTCACTGGATACTATCTCATCTTTGGGAATTTAAAAAAACGTCATATAAGTCATTTTTAGTACGGTGATAAGGTTTGTAACAAGTTAGGTTTTTGAAAGACACGTACAATGTCAGTTCTTTAAATAACTGTTATAAAATAAACCTTATGGAAGCTAAATAACGCAGTTTTTAATTAGCTGTCGTAAAAGTTTTTCGATGGTTTTCCCATCATACCATCATAACAGGACAAAACAGCCTTTTTTGCTTTGTATGATGAGGAGAAACCCTCATAAAATGCCCAATTTTTTTTCTTAAAAAAACAGGTGTGGAAAGGCAAGAAATTGCCTTCCCGTACAGTTTTTTTTTCTTGCTATAATATAAAAATTCATCACAGTTTTGTCCAACAGAGATTTCATGAATAGTATATTTATGACAACATAGACTTCAAAATAATTTGAAAATGTATAACTTATATATTTTTCTAGATGCAAGGTTGTCACGTGGATGAGGTGCATGAGTGGTCTAGTCCTAACTCGTGACCGGAACAACATCTGAGAACGTCGGGAGGTGAAGGGCGAGCACTCTAAATACTCAATGGTGGTGATAAATGTTTGCTTTCTCTCTCTAGAAGTGAGAGTTTCTCACTCTAGAAATGTTAGGCATTTGTTCAATCCAAACCAAATCAACATTTTTTTTATTTTACGCCAGGTAATTCTTCCTCAGTCATGCTTGGACATAATAGCAGAGCATGTACAAGTATTAGTAGAATAGCAAAAATGTGTTCCTCGTCATTAATATGTTTGCAGGTGCGAGCAGTGATAGATATGTTATCGCAATGTAATGACAAATGGACTATGGTAGCACTGTGGTAGGTGTAGCAGTTCCATGTTGAGTACCTCGTAAATATAATAATTTTTAAGGAGAATGAATAAAATTTGTAAAATAGATAAATACTCAAATACTCATATTTGAGTTCCTAAATAATAATTAGATGCCAACAAAAATTTATCAAAATAAATTTAGTCATTAGCATCATATATTTATGATACTACGTTGACGGGATAGGCGCCTAAACAATTAATCACAGCATAAAAAGAAATAGCATGATAAGGACACAGTGAAGTACCGACTTTACGGACTGTATAGCGGTGTCGGAACATCCGAGATGTTATAACACCTCGTATTTGGCATGCAAAGGCATCAATGGACGACACGCCTTTACATGTCTTTGACAAGTTAAGGGGGTGTGACTGTGACGTCACGTGAATGCAGTTACAGTGTGATCTAGTCACAATAAATGACAAATATAGCCCGGGAACGTGGAGGTTGAAATTTGACAGGGTGAAAGACAAGCACTTTGAACCAACCTATGGAAGGTGACAAAATGCTCTTAGGATGAGGAATTCAGAAAGAATTCTCCAAGTCTAATAAGTGGAAATATGAAGCCAATGCAAAAAGTATCAAAAGTCTTTTACATTGAAAGGAATATCTCTATTTATAGAGAAGCTTCCATGCAGGGTCTACTCCAATTAATCTAGTGTCTAATTGGCAATGGACCCTACGTAATGACACCTCAACAAGCTCATTGAGGTGGCAATGTCTAGTCATCATTTATCATAATTATAAATTATAGGTCCACCACAATGATGAGATATGCAGTATTCGTCTGGGACCCCTCCCGATGGATATCCTAACAATTAAGTCCCTTCCCGCAATGGGAAAATGGCACATCCATAGCCGTCAAAGAGGTCATATTGGTGAAGGGGTATACTTTCCAATATAGCAAACCTCGTCCAAATCCTACTAGACCACAGCCCCCATATGTGTTCTCAAACAAGGGATCTACTTAACTCTTTGTCACTTGACTTAGTGGTTACAATGATATGAACGAATACATAGAAAGAACAAAATAATACAAGTTACACTTCGCTGACGTGGATCGAGCAATCACGTTGAAAAGTCAAAGATGACACTTGGCAAAAGTTCATAGGAGATTCAAAGTTATTGCGGTCAACCATGTGAATGACGGGGGGTGAACCCATGTACATTAGCCCCCTGTGCAAGTTAAAATGTGTAGCAGTTGAACTTGTACATTATCTCGGTGTATGTTGTAGTTTTTCTTGATGAAACACCAAATTGTGAGATGTTCAACTTTGATGACGAATGTTTCTCGACTGAATCTGTCATGTAAGGTCATCTTTGTTATTATAGCCCTAAGTTGGATGTGATAATGTACCAATTACTTTCATTTAGTCTCAGTAACCATGTCAGGAACATATGTCATAATGCTTAAGGAGAAACATGAACTTTCAAAAAAATGACGTTAGTGTAACTAGATATATATATGACAATAGATGTAACAAGCGCATGTCCATGTGGTATGATGATTGACATAATCAAGTACGTATACATCATAGCCAATTTACTTGTGTGTGAATGATAATGTTTGACAATGTGGTTATAACCTCTATTAGTGGAGATAAAATCGCATTCCATGATATTATTTGGAAGGTTTTCCAAATACGTAAGCATATATGCACTTTCAACGATAAACATAATAGTGTGGGTGAAACTTTCCAAAGTAAACAAAATAATATTACATGAAGTGTCATCCTCAAATGATTCACCCTTTGAAGGCACAAATACATAAAAATTTGTATGATACTACCTGAGAAGGTGCATATATGCATGAAAACAGAATGAAATTGCCTAAGAAAGGCACACATATATATATATAAACCAAACCACCCATCATGGCCACACTTGAAAGATCATAGACATATTTTCATATGTTGACCTAATGGCGAAATACCTACCAACTTATTTAAAGTTTCAACGAATTCTTTCCTTTTAATGAATCACGTTTCAACAGTCAAATTTCACTTTTGGAGGAGAATTCGTGACAGCAGCAAAGTTTCATAATTGTAAGTAGCATTATATGAGAATGTCAGTTATATTAGTAAACAATAACATTAAGTAATGACATCCTACGATAATTATGATAACATCAAGGCGCATGTAGTGGATTGGTGTCAACATGTGATAACATCAAAATCATAATATCAAATATCATATGAGGATGATGAACCTATCATCAAGTAAAACATAAAGACATCATGTGATAATGTCGAGTGATATTCTAAGTTATTTTCCATAATGTATCAATGAGTGATTATTTCACATGCACGCTGTAATTACTACTACAAGTGTTCATGGAAAAGTGAAATACTTATTCCAAATGACACGTGATAGGTAGGCTTAGAGATAAAGATCGTCTAGTCCCAGCATATACCTTGTGATAATTTGTCATGACCACATGCATACACGGCGAAGTGAAATATTCGTTCCAAGTGACCATTGCGAGCGCACTTAGAGATGAGAAACGTCCAATCCCAGTATAGACCTCGTGATAATTTATCATTACCATAGGCATACCTGGCGAAGTGAAATACTCATTTTAAGTGACATGTAACAGGAGACTTAGATGAGAATCGTCCAGTCCCAGCATAAACCTCGTGATAATTTATCATTACCATAAATATACCTGGCGAAGTGAAATACTCATTTTAAGTGGCCTATAACAGACAACTTAGAGATGAGAAGCGTCCAGACCCAACATACACCGCATGATAATTTGTCGTTACCACGAGCATACCTAGCGAAGTGAAATACTCATTCTAAGTGACCTGTAACAGTAACTTAGAGATGAGAAACACTCAGACCCAGCATCCACTGCATGATAATTTGTTGTTACCACGGGCGTACCTGGCGAAGAGAAATACCCATTCTAAGTGACCTGTAACAGGCAAATTAGAGATGAGAAATGTCCAGACCCATCATACACCGCATGATAATTTATCGTTACCACGGGCGTACCTGGTAAAGTGAAATACTCATTCTGAGTAACCTGTAACAGGCAACTTAGAGATGAGAAACGTCAAGACCCAGCATACACCGCATGATAATTTTTCGTTTCCACGGGTGTACCCAGCAAAGTGAAATCCTCATTCTAAGTGACCTGTAACATGCAACTTAGAGATGAGAAGCGTCCAGACCCAGTATACACCGCATGATAATTTATCATTACCAAGGGCGTACCTGGCGAAGTGAAATACTCATTATGAGTGACATGTAACAAGAAATTTAGAGATGAGAAACGTCCAGACCCAGCATACACCGCATGATAATTTTTCGTTACTACGGGTGTACCTGGTGATTAATCATCAACTCGCATGTTAAGGTGATTTTTTCATCACCCCGACAGTAATTGATCTGAAATATCTGCTTGAGGTGCCAGAGATAGTTGATTCCTGTGAGCATCGATGTCCAGAACCAACATAAAAAATATTTCCTCTAAGTGGTATTGTAGACACACTTAGAGGCGACCCCCTTAGCTCCTGAACATTTGACGACTCCACTGGGGTGTGATCTGTCACTGCAACTATAACTATGGCTGGGCGTGGATGAGCATACATGTCACTTCATGAGATGAAGGAAATCACCACCTCATGAGAGGAATCTAATGCCTATGTAACAACTACCACTACACTAAGAATCGATAATGTTGCAGCTATTAAGGAGTTGGAATATTTAAGGGATTTATATACTTCCAATAATGAGATTTGGGCAATGTTAAGTAGCCTTACAACAATTTTCCAAAGGCCTTCCATAGAGAATGCACATGCACCTCCACCGTTACACCAAATGCAAAATAGCCAGCCACGAATAAGCTTAGAGAAACTACGAGTCACAACTCTTAATATTCACGCTCCACCTACACCAGTCACTATCAATGGTGTCTTGAGGCATGTTACAACCAGTGACAATGAAAATATAGGCAATCCATGTAACCCTTCTCTAGTCGTCATCACACCCACTGTCACGATGCAAGTACCGTCAGTAAACGAGGAGAATGATGACTTTACTAACATTTTACTTCCAAGCACTTGTAAAAGATTCTTCAGGCATAAAGGTTATTCAATTACAATGAGAAAATTGGTCGTGTAAAGGAATACACAATGCATTTTGTTGGTGGTTTGGAACTACATGATATGACAACTCTATACCTGACTAAAAAAAATGAAGAAAAGCTCGGAACATATCTTAGAATCCAACATAGAAAATATAATGATGAAAGAGGAAAAATTTCACGAGTCATGATTTTTTTTTCTGACTATTGCATGATGGTTGCAACAACTCTATAAACTTCCTTACATGGTATCTATCACATAATAACTTTTACATAACGACTATTGAGTGATAGTTGCAACGGTGCTTTAATTCATGATGATTTTGTTTATTAGGTAAAAAAATTGAAAAAATAAATAATTCTTGCAAAACTAAAAAAACAAAAACAAAGCCTTTGCACATGCAAAGGCGTCAAACACATGTTTGCATGCCGTATGCAAAGGCGTCAAACACATCGTAAATAGTATTATATATATGATGAATGTGTCTAGACTTACCATTATACATATTACTTTGTGTCTTTCCAATAGCACGTTGACTATCACAGTGCATGTAGATTGGCGACACATGCTTTATTCATCTAAGAATATCCTCTACGAAGTGGGTTAGCCTCTCAGCCTCCTTCCCACATTTTTCCAAAGCTACAAGCTCAAATTCCATAATGGATCTTGCTATAGCAGCCTGTTTTGAGGATTTCCATGCTACAGCATCACCTCCTAGTGTGAAAATATACCCACTAGTAGACTGTGTATCTTTCTTATCAGATATCCAATTTGCATTAGTATATCCTTCTAGGACTGTTGGATATCTTGAATAGTGTAGTACATAACTCTCAGTATATCATAAGTACCTCAGTACTCTTACAATGACTTTCCAATGTTCAGCTCCAGGATTACTTGTGAATCTACTTAGTTTACTTACTGTATAGATTATATCAGGTCTTGTATAGCTCATCAAGTACATCAGACTACTTAATACTCTAGATTATTCTACTTGGGAGATACTCTCACATTTATTCTTAGACAAATATACACTTATATTCATCGGTGTTTTTTATTCACCAGTGTTATCTTTGCTAAATTTTTCAAGAATAGAATCTACATAATGAGGCTGACTAAAATAAGTCCATCTGATGTTCTTTTGATTTTTATTCTCAATATAACATCAGCAAGTCCCATGTCCTTCATATCAAATCTAGATTTTAACATGTCTTTCGTAGATTGGATCATCTTATCATTACTTCCAACAATAAGCATGTCATCAACATACAAGCACACAATGACATATCCATTTTATGTATCTTTAACATAGATACATTTATCACACTCAATGATTTTGAATCCAATTGACATAATGTGACTATCAAATTTCTCATGCCATTGTCATGGAGCTTGTTTCAAACCATACAATGATTTGGTTAATTTACAAATTTTCTTTTCTTGTTCAAGAATGAAAAAAACCCTTTTGGTTGTTCCATGTAGATTTCTCCCTCTAAATCTCCATTTAGAAAGGTTATTTTCACATCCATTTGAAATACTTCAAGATTTCGCAAAGCTGGAATTGCAAGTACCATCCTAATGGAGTTTACTCTCGACACTGAAAAATATATATCAAAATAATCAAGAGCTTCTTTTTATCTATAGCTTTTAATTACAAGTCTAGCCTTGTATTTATCAATTGATCCATTGAATTTCATTTTTGTTTTGAAAATCCATTTGGAACCCAAATATTTACAACCAGGTGGAAGATCCACTAGTTCTCAAGTATGATTTTATAAAATGGAATCAATTTGACTCTTAATGGCCTCTTTCCAAAAATGACCTTCATTGGATTTTACTTCATTTAAAGTTCTTGGTTCACTTTCAATCATATAGGTGAGAACATCATGACCAAAATACTTTTGTGCCCTTGCTTTTTTACTCATTCTAGGTTCTACCTCGACTTCTTCATCTTGGTCCTGACTATCTTCTTCATCA
This sequence comes from Datisca glomerata, assembly GCA_003255025.1. Lineage (NCBI taxonomy): Eukaryota > Viridiplantae > Streptophyta > Magnoliopsida > Cucurbitales > Datiscaceae > Datisca > Datisca glomerata. The sequence continues at coordinate 26,848 of QANY01003576.1, forward strand.
ATAGTCTTAAGAAGGCTTTTTGAAGAGCTTGACTCTTCCTTGAACTTGTAAGTAAATACATGTTCAAAGACTGATGCATTCCTAGACTCCATTATCGTGTTCTTATGAATCTTAGGATTACTAGATTCGTACACAAGGAATTGATACGCATTACTATTATTTGCATAACCAATGAAAATGTAATTGATAGTTTTTTATCCTATCTTCACATTTTGGGTGTATGTACCATCACTTTAGCGAGGCATCCCCATATTTGTAAGTATTTGTATGAAGGTTTTCTACATTTTCATAACTCATATGGGATTTTATCCTCACTTTTTTTGGTATCTTATTTAAAAGATAGTTAGCCGTCAAAACAACTTCTCCCTATATGTTTTGAGGTAATCCAAATCTGATCAACAATACATTCATCATTTCTTTCAATGTACGGTTTTTACGCTCAGCAACACCATTGACTGAGGTGAATAAGGTGATGTGGTTTCATATATAATCTCATGTTGAGCACAAGTCTCAACAAATGACGATTCATACTCACCACCTCGATCACTTCTTAGTACCTTAATTTTCTTATTCACTTGATTCTCAACTTCATTTTATAGAGAATAAATTTCTCTATAGCTTCATCCTTGCTCTTTAGCAAATATACATAATAGTATTTTATAATATCATCAACAAAAGTAATAAAATACTTATTACCATCTCTTGTTTGTACAAATTTTAAGTCACATATTTCACTGTGAATTAAACAAGGAGTTTGGTGTTTCTTTCAACACTTTGGAATGATGACCACGTTAATTTTTTTCTCAACACAAGTTTCACACTTGTGATTTGAATCAATATGAAATGTTGGTAAATGATCCAAGTTAATTAATTTACGCAAAGTATCATAATTAACATGACCTAGTCCATTAAGTCATAAATTAGAATACTCAAGTAAGTATGTAGAAGAATTAGTTTTATTAATATCTGGTTTGAGCAAAATCATTACATTGAGTTTGAACGTTCTGTCACTCGTATTACCCTTACCAACATTCATTCCGCTCTTAGACAAAAAAAATTATTTGACTCAAATACCATACAAAATTTATGGTTATTCAGCAGTGAACCAGACACAAGGCTCTTCGAGATTTCAGGTACATACATGACATTGTTCGGAGTCAATTAGAAGGCATCTGCAAAACCAATTTTCCTTGGCCTTTGATCTCATAGGTGGCCGAGTTCCCCATGAACAGCTTCTCTCCATGCCCGATAGCTTCAAAGGTATAGAACATCATACGGTCAGAGCTCACATGGCAGGTAGCTCTAGTGTCAATCCATCATTCCTTTGGATTTGATCCAACCATGTTAACCTCAGAAATCACTACTGAGGGGTTGATGTCAGAAACGTCTCAAGAAATGTTCTCAATCACATTAGCCTCCTTGTTTCTCTTAGGCAATCTACACTTAGATGATTTGTGACTCAACTTGTACAATTGTAGCATTTACCTTGAAACTTTGGTTTCTTGAAAACCCTTCCTTTAAGTCTCAGCTTGTTTGGACCCTTCCCTTTATTGTTGGTATTCTTGGTTTTGGAACCTTGACCATGCTTCACAATGTTAGCCTTTGCTGCAGCAACATGGTTTGGCCTTCTTCTTTCGGATAACTTATTATCATTAAATCCAAATCTTGTTAGTACTGGTTTTCTTAATGTTTATGCTAACCTATATTTGCTTGATATTAATACATCTTATAGTGAAGTCTTGCATGTGGAATCACGAGGTATTAAAAGAAAAACTAATGAATGAAATTCAACCACAATATGGCACAAACGCTTGGGTCATATCTCCAAAATGAGAATTCAAAGGCTTGTGTTAGATGGCATTTTAGGATCCCTTAATTTTTTAGACCTTAATGTATGTATTGAGTGTATCAAGGAAAAACAGAACAAATAAAAGAAAGTAGGTGCCAATAGAGCAACAAACATCTTAGAATTCCCTAAAGCTTCATGGAATGGTCAACAATATTTTATAACGTTCATAGATGACTACTCGAGATATGGTTACTTATTTCTTATCCATGATAAATTAGAATCCTTTGACATGTTCAAGATATTTAAGGCTGAAGTTGAGAACCAGCTCAGAAAAAAGGATTAAGAGTGTTAGATCTGACCATGGTGGTGAATATTATAGTAGATTTGATGGTTTAGGAGAACAACGTCCACAGCCATTTGCGTAATTTCTAGAGGAATGTGGAATAGTCCCACAGTACACCGTGCATGGTTCACCTAGCATGAATGGTGTTATTGAGAGATGAAACAGAACCCTTAAGGACATGGTGAGGAGTATGATAAGTTCCTTACTATAATCACCATAGGGAGATGCATTAAAGATAACAAGTTATATCCTTAATAGAGTACCAACTAAACCAGCTGTTAAAACACCTTATGAGCTTTGGATAGGCAAAATGCGTAGTTTGAAATAGTGAGCAGCTACTTTATTGGTTATTCTGAACAATCAATGGGCTACAAATTCTATGATCTCACGCTTAAGAATATTTTTTGGATGGGAACTGTAACATTTTTTAGGATGTTGAGTTTGGAGGGAGAAGTAAAGTACGGGACATTATCTTTGAGGAGGAATCCTCTTCGGTTCCAGTTCCTACCACAGTCACTACTTCTGACAGTGTGCAGGTTTTCATTCCTATCATTGATCGTGAACTAGATCCAGAATCAGAATAAGACAATGTCGAACAACTTCTAATTCAAGTTGATATTAATGTACCAAAAGAACAAACTCAACAACCTCAAGATGCAATGCCACTAAGAAGATTCATGAGAGAAAGGAGAAGTGCTATTTCATATGACTATGTGGTATTTCTCCAAGAAAATGAGAAAAATAATGAATTTGTGGAAGATGATCCAATCAACTTTCACCAAGCCATGAAAGATATGAATTCTCAAAAATGGATTGAGGCTATAAATGAAGATTATAAGTATATGCAAGACAACTAAGTTTGGGATCTTGTCCCTTTACCTGAAGGTACGAAACATATTTATTGTAAATGGATATTTAAAACCAAAAGGGATTCAAAAGGTAATGTGGAAAGATATAAGGCTCGCCTTGTAGCTAAAGGCTTTACTTAGAAGGAAGGAATTGATTTTAAAGAAACTTTCTCTCTAGTCTCATCGAAAAACTCTTTTAGAATAATTAAGCTTCAATTTGATATTTTACAGGGCTCGTGGTTCCACCCGTGTCAAAAGTTATGCCCTACGGAAGTGGACATGCCCGTGCTACGATGCGTCTATTACAACAATTCTAAAACTACACAGTCTGTGTTTTTTGGACTCAAAACTAGGCTCTGATGTGTAAATCCTGTCACCCATGTAGGTCTCTGAATAAGTTTCAATTTGATATCTTACGGGGCCCGTGGTTCCACCGGTGTCAAAAGTTATGCCCTACGGAAGTGGACATGCGCATGCTACGATCACTCTGTTACAGCAATTCTAAAGCTGCACAATCCGTGTTTTTTGGACTCAAAACTAGGCTCCGAAGGGTAAACCCTGTCGCACTTGTAAGTCTCTGAATAAGCTTCTCGTTGCACATTTTGATCTTGAACATCATCAGATAGATGTGAAAACTGCGTTTCCTAATGGAGACATTGATGAAACAATTTATATGGTGCAACCAAAAAACTTTATGGTTGAGGATCCAATGAATATGGTTTGCAAACTAAAGAAATTCATCTACGAGCTCAAACAAGCTTCCCATCAATGGCAGACATTGATGAAACAAGTTCAGTGGGAGTAAGTTAATATTCTTAGTTTTGTATGTTAATGATATATTGTTTGTCAGTAATGATTTAGGCATGTTATACGAGACCAAGAGATTTCTTTCTAAGAATCTTGAAATGAAAGATCTTGCTGAAACTTCTTTTGTTTTAGGGATCCAGATACATCGAGATCGTTCTTGGGGTATTCTTGGATAACACAAAAGAGTTATATAAAGTTATGCTTAAAAGGTTTGGCATGCATGACTGTAAACCAGGTGACACCCCCGTCGCTAAAGGATATAATCAGTGCCCGAAAACTAGCCCTGAATCTATGGAAATGCGGAAGATTCCTTATGCATCTGTTGATGGGAGTCTAATGTATGCTAAAGTCTGTATGCATCCAGACATTGCATACATCGTTGGTATGTTGGGAAGATATCTTAGTAACCTAGGGATTGATCATTGGAAAGCAGCTAAACGGGTTATGAGATATTTTCAGAGAACAAAAGATTATATACTCATGTATAAGAGGTTGGATCAGTTAGAGGTTATTGGGTATTCTGACTCTGATTTTGCTGGATGCCAAGACAGTAAAAGATCCACTTCAGGCTACATTTACTTATTGGTTGGTGGAGCCATTTCTTAGAAGAGTGTCAAATAGACACTCATAGCTTCCTCCACCATGGCAGCAGATTTTTTAGCATGTTATGAGGCATCCAATCATGGAATATGGTTGTGAAACTTTGTCGGGCATTATTGAGAATATTGAAAGACTACTAAAGTTTTATTGTGACAATAAATTAGCAATTTTATATTCCAACAACAACAGGAGCTCGTCTAAGTCAAAGCATATTGAGATTAAGTTCTTGGTTGTAAAAGAAAGGGTACAAAGTGGTCAGATGTCCATAGAGCATATTAGGACAAACTCTATGATAGCAGATCCGCTCACTAAGGGATTGCCACCCAAGGTCTTTCATGAGCACACTGCTTATACGGGTGTTATGTTGTTTGAGGATATCATGGTTTAGTGAAAGTTTGTTTATGGCTTTATGTTGCATTTTTCAAAAATTTATGTATTTGGTATTTTCTTATCAGAAATAAAGTTATTCAGTTCACTCCATTATGTGACATTATGTTAGTGTTGACCTCACTAAAGTAAAGTCGGACCAATTGGAAATATACATGTATAGTTCACATTACATGCAATTTTCATGCTATGCATCTATGATTGATTTATGTCGTTTGATTATATTGGTATATGTGACCATTGATGAGTTTAGTTACAATAAAGGTAGCGAATACGGCTTTGATCCTATGTCTATATAATTAATGGACGAGATTATCTCGGATATATCTTGTGGTTAAGATAGCAAATTTTGGGAGCTCATAAAGTTAAACACATTTATAAGGTTACATATGTGTCCCAGTGGGAGATTGTTGGAAATTAATTAATATGTGGGGTCACATGTGAAATAAAATGCATAAATGCTATCTTTGAATAAGTCTAATTAAAAATTAAATTTTTAAGGTTTATGGATATAAGTATCATGGAACTAATGTGTAGATACCAGAAACGATATTTTAATTTGTTGAATGACCAAATTAAAAATATCAATATTTATTAATAAGGGTTATGGTCCCCAAATTACACAAAAAAGAAAACTCTATTTCTTAGAGTAGTTATCTTTATTTTTTCAAGAGAGAATCTTAGAGAAGAACTCGAGGGATTGTGTCAATTTGGAAGATCTAATCCTCCAGTTTAAGACTCAATTATCCACAGAACCATGTAAGTCTTCCGCAATCGAGTTATATGAATCTGTTTCTCATAGAAATTAAAATGGCATATGTATCTAAGATTAAGGTTTGAAGATTTTCATAGAAATATGCAGATGTGATTATTTGTGTTATATAGCATGTTTATTATGTTTAATTTCAAATTCCTACAAATAAAAACAAACAATAAGGTTTCATTTATTGTAAATTTAAAATAATATATATTAATGATATTATAAATCAAAATTATCAAAAATAAAGATATATCATTAAGTGACATGGTCTCATAAAATCAGATAATTGAATCTGTCAAATGAGAGACAAAATTGTCAACCGAGAATCATCAACAGCTGGTCGATGACGTGGCGTCCCAAAAATATGTTATTTACCTAAAAATTTGAAAAACATGTTATCTCTTAACTTAACTTTCAATACATGTCTATTTGGTGCAATTAGTTTTAAAAATAAAAAACTATATTAGTAGCTGATTAATAAAAAAAACTATTATATTTAATTCAATTGGCTAGTTTAATTAATTTTTTAAGAAAAATGTCATATTTGATATTTTTAAAATGTGCGGACAAAGTTAAATTTAAAATTAAAATCTTGTCAGAATTGTATCAATTCTAAAATTATTTTCTCAAAACCGTTAAATTGATATGTTATTATCAAACTTGTTCCATTGCTACCATAAGCCGATCACAATGATTTCTCCGATCATGTATGTGGAATTATGATCCTTCCTGTTCTCTGTTAGCCGATCTAACCCGTTCAAGTGATTTCCAAAGGTTTTTTTTATTCTTTTGGAGGCGGTAATTGAGTTATTTTTTAACTATCCAAATCACAGGAACGTAATTCTATTCTCTAGATAGGAGGAGATCTTAATATGTATTTTGAAGTCATTTTCTTTAAGTTATCAGTTAATCGTTCATTTTCTTTAAGTTATCAGAGAGTAAACTCTCTCAAATTTCATTAAGATACAAATTAAATTCTTAATTTTAAAATGTTATACTTTAAAATTTTAAGTATGTAAGGCTAAAAAATTGAACCTTCCATCTAAACCATTTCTTATTCTGATATACTATAGAAAAAGGACTAGTTTTGATATGAAAATTTGGTCGTTTTGTCTATTCAACCAATCTTCACATTATCCTTTATTCTCACCCTGAAGTTAGAGTTCTGAATTGTTGTTTCTTTTTAGGACGACAATTTATAATTTCACAGTTCACAATTTAACATATTGCAAATAATTTCACAGTTCACAATTTAACATATTGCAAATAATTTCACAAGCATCTCTTAGACAAAGTCCTCAAAATGCAACCACCAAATTGCTTCGGAAAGGCATTTGAGTGAAAAAAATAAAATTAAGATCCTTTCACTTTTTTAAGGAAATGAGACCTTTTAACAGTTGAGAATATTAAAACGCCACATGCTAGACTCTTAAAAAAAATATTACTGCTAGATCTTGAAATTTATACTCGTTAAATCAAAATCTAGTAAAAAAAATTTACTAAACCCTGATCCAACAGTTACGAATTTTTATCCAAAAAATTTAAATTAAATAGACAACTTAGCTTTTTTACCTCTAAATATTGCTGAATTCTGTTACTAAGTCAGAGGAATCTTAGATTCGTTTTTTTTTCTTTTACAGTGAGCCATTAATAAAAATTTCTCAAAACTGTGACTATAATGAATTAGAAATAACAGTGGAACTTCAACGAGCAATTTTTACCCACTTTTTCATCCGTTTTCTCCAAACCACCACATCTGACCAAAAACCCACACCATCAATCCACTTCCGCAACCCAGCAACTGATACACAAATCCAGAAATTTTAACATTCCGAAACCGCCAGCAAGCACAGCACTCACAGATTTCATCGTCGTGCCCAATAAGAGCTCATCACATGTCGTTGCCACCAATTCTGTCCATGTCACCGCCCTAATTTTGTTGTCATTCCTGTCGCCGCCGTGAAGAGCTCATATCAAGGAAAATAGTGAATGTGAGCCCATATCAAGGAAAATAGTGAATGTGAAGATTAGGATAGTGAAGTACGTATAAGGAGCATTGGTTGAACTAAGGCAAATTAGATAAGTCGTAGTTTTACGTCATTTATACGGTATGACAAATAAGAGACGGATTTAGATGGATGGTTCAATTTGTTAGTTTTATATTTAAGGTTTAAAGTAACATTTTAAAGTTTAGGGTCAACACGCATGGAGTAAAGCGTAATTTACCCCCCAAAAAATTATTAGAACTCAATGACCCTTTATAAATCACATGTTCTTTACATTTACATGATCCCAGTGTCAAAACAAATCCAGTAATTAGTACAAGATATACACGTTATATAAACAAAACTACCTTTCATCGCAGTCCCTGATGCTGTATCTCACCTTTCTTCATGAGAAGGGTATCAGATGAACCAAAAAGAATATGCAGATTCTTCAGATTGTACGTGCCTGATCTTGCACTTGCAACTGCACAAGTTGCTGAAGAGGCGCATCAGGTGTCAACTCAACCACATAAAAAGCTAACAGATACACTACAACTCTCTCAGATAATACAAAAGACAGACATTAGGGGTGTCAATATCGCGTCATATTTCTCCACTTGTCCTTCAGATCAACCTGACCACATAAACCTTGACAAACTTATACAAGGTAAAAGAGCATATAAAGAAACGACATTGTATTATAAATGAGTGCAAGAGTTGTTTACCTCTGTTCTCTCTTCAAATACATCATCGTAGCTCTTTAAGATGAGCTTCCAGTTACCTTTACCATACCTTCATTAGAAACAACACAAAGGAGAATGAGGAACATAGTTGAGTCATTAAGGCAGAGCACTTTAGGTGGTAGACTGGGATTAGATGGGGGTGGGAGTGCGAGTCTCAAACAGACAGCCATCTACAATCTGTTAGTAACCTACCTCACCCCAATTCCCTAACTGGGGTGCAAAACTGCCTTGAAAATAAGTGACGCTAGTTTGTTGTATTTTACTAAGTAAATATTAAGTATGGTATACACTTTTGCAAAACAATGACATACTTTTGCACAGCAGTCCTTAAAGTGTCTTCTTCCAGTACACTCCATCTCTTAATTTTCCTCCTCCGCACAAATTTGGCTATTTCATACTTCTTCAATGGAGAAACAGCCTTTCGCTTTGGGCTGGGAAGGTGAAGTCTCCCTGTGCGATTGACTACAGGTAAGCCATCATCTATTGAATCATCCCACTGCAAAGGAAGAAATAAAATGAAAGGACTTGTAATGAGAATAGTATTGTGCCAATTAATGGAAATTTAACTTAGCAGATGAAAGAATCTATGCAATGGGAATTGTCACCATTTCAGACCCCATTCTTTGAAAAGAAAAAAGGGTCGGGGAACTCAGCAAAGCTGGAATCTGGATTGACATCAATCCATGGCAAATATTGTGACGAATGCTCAACCATATTCCCATGCCAGCACAAAACACAAAACACAGGTTCCTCAACAAATGTAGAATAATTTGTGTTCTAAATCCAGATATAAAAGTCTAGTTCAACATGCTTAAGGTTTTCTATTTCCAAATCCATACATTCCGCAAAAATGCAAAACAATTCATTTTCTCACCAAATTTAGAATACTATGTAACTAGGATCAAGTCGAATTAAGCAAGAACTTAGAATCCAGACAGCAGGGAAGGTATATTATATAGGCTTCATAGCATGCTCTGCACATTAACATATCCACTAATCAACTCATGAAGGATTCAAAACTTAATGGCAAAACACGATTGAATAACCTCATAAGTATGAGAAGAACTGTTGCGCTCCATCAAGCTAGGTCGAAGAACATTGTTCAAGCTGGGTTGAAGAACATTTTTATGAGAACTGCAAAGATTTCCATGCTCAATAGTGTTGGTTTTAACAGGCTTGTTGCTCTTCATTACTGAAGGATCGGCTGAATGCACATCTACTCCACTTCGGTTTTCAAAAGAAGACTCCTGATTCGTATTCTTTACATCAGAAATTATAGCATCCGAGAGACGTAGCGCATCAGGAAGCGGATCTTTTACTACCGCTTGTAACTCTAAAGAACTGGATTTAAGCGCCTCTTGAACTTTAGTAACATCAGGAGTCAGTATGGAATTATACTGACTTGAAGATGCACCATTCTCCAAGTCCTCATGATCAGTAATCTTAGCTCTTCCTCTGGTGCGTCTATGAGGGGAAAGGTGTTTGCATCTGTTTCTAGGCACATCACAAGTCTTTGGATCTCCTGAGTGCAACAAAGGATGTAAAAAGAATCAGTTGTAGATTCAGAAACTCGGGCATGCTAAAAACAATCCTGGGTAATAAATTATCTAATCAAACAGCATAATTAGGTTGGAGGTAGGTGACAACTAATATGCAGAATCAAAACTAATATAAGTAAAACGATTCATCGCCTCGCTCAAATAAGTCGAAAGTCTTGCTTCTCTAAAAAATTCTATCAAAAACAAAAATTGGCAAAGAATGACCAGAGATGGAAATCTTGAAAGACAAAGCAGAGTTAATCAATGATGATGCAAATTTATGGCGTTCGGGGGGTTATACCCTTATCATTCGATGCATCTGCATCTGTCTGGTTCACTATCTCAGCAGCCAACTCCTGCTCTTCAGCCTGTTTCACTCCTTCATCAGCCAATGCAAGTTTATCATTGACAATTGTATCCTGAAAAATATTCAAAGAAACCACGGCCCTCGTTCCAGTTTCACTAGTGGTCTGCTTGTCCGCCGATCCTTCCGCTTCCGCTTCCACTTCGGCCTGGTTCATTGTTTGAGCAGGCAATTCAGTTCCATCACTGACATATATATTCTTACCTACATCAGAAGCACCGACCCCTCCCTCCCCAAATTCCTTACTTGCAAGGTTACTTTCCGATTGCACAGACTGTATATGCTTCATCATTTTATGGTCAGTCAATATAGCAGATAACTGAATGAACGGAGGGCCAACAATCGCCCACGCTTCGCCTAGATATTCCAAGACCAATTTTAAAGCGAAATTTCTGGTATTCATAGTAATTAGATTCTCGCGAACATCCTTGTTCCAAAGCGCCGCCTCCAGCTCTTCCATCCATCCCTTTAACTCGCGCGAAACCAACTCACTCTTCCCTGACCTCTCCAAATCATCCACCCTTCCTCTCCAGATCTTTTGCACCGCATCGAAAAACTTTCCGTTTCTATCAACGTCCACCACTAAGTACTTAACCGCGCACTCCACTGCCACTGCGCAATACGCAGCTTTCATCGACTCCATGACCGAAATTCCTTCGCTCTTATCCAACTGTTCAATCATCTCCAGGGTTTCAAGGATCGATTCCGAGACTGACGCTTCCAAAATTTCGCTCTCAATGGTTCGAAGAAGCGCCGTCTTCTTCAGGCGCGAATCATCATTCGAAACATGGATAGAAGCGATGACTTTCTTCAGCACTGGGTCGTTCGAAGAACATCGAAGAATGAACTCGAGAATCCAACGACAAATGTCGACATCCATGAAGAAAGAAAATCAAGTAACCCTAATCGCGGAAAATGAACAATGATCAAAGATTCAGTTCGGCTGCAGATACTTGGAAAATTTGAAAGATTTTGAAGTAGGATGAGATTAGAAGGGAAATTGAATGCAAGCAATGAATTTAATCTGGAATATCAGCAGGGAAACCAACAGTAAATGCGTCGGGAGGCAGAGAGATGCATTGAAGTTCAATGTTTCCTTCTCTCAGGAAAGTAGGCCTTTCCAAAACTGTTTTCGGAAAATTAGACCAACAATTAACTTAGTTGATTTAGAGTCTTTCTTTTTACCACAAGAAAACTCTTTTTTATTCCTCCTTCATGCGCTTTAAATTATTCCTACTTACGTTTCCTCACCGATCATTTTCTCGTCTTCTCCGGTTGTCTTGCTTTACCATTCTCTACAGTTTTCTCTCAGTTTTGTTCTTTATTGGGTTTTTTTTAGAAGTATGCCCTGGCACTTTGAATTTCCATTTACAAAACTATATCTCAACATTAATTTGTTGATTCACCTTCCTTCACGTTTTTCTTTTTTCTCTCAATATTTTTTTGACACAGTATCCAATCAAATCTCAAAGTCAATTCTCACTCAACACTCTACCTCTCTACTCACTTTCATTACTCTCATTTCTCCTCCTTCGTTTTTTATTTCTCATCATTCTTCTCATTTTTTCTTCTTTCTCTTCCTTCTGCAAAATTAGTTTGCTTTCATCGTCTTCTTCGTCTTCAAGGAAAGCTACTTCATCTTCAAGGAAGACTTGCAGGTATGAGTTTTTATATTTTTTTCTGAAAAGCTTGAAATTTCACGGGTTTTTTTATTCATGAGTTTCCTGGCATTTTTTGTTCGAACAACAACATTCAGGATGTTGTTTGAAGTTCATGTAGCGTACAGAATGACTACAAGATGATCGTGTAGTATACTAAAAGACTACATGTGTACTACACGATCCTCTTGTACCCATCGTGTACACTTCACGTAATGTACACGCTCATCGTGTAAACCATGTGTACACTACACGACCATTTTGTAGTACATATGGAACTTCTCTTGTAGTCCACGATGCACTACAAGAGCATCGTGTAGCATCTTGTACACTATAAGAGGACTACACGATGTTCTTGCGGTGTCATCGTGTATTGTACAAGATGATCACAGGATGATCATGTAGTCCTCGTGTACACTGCGCGATAGCACTACAAGATGTTCATGTAATCATTGTGTACACTACACAATTATCGTGTAGTTCACTACAAGAGCATTGTGTAGTGTACACGAGCACTACGAGATGCTCGTGTAGTGGTATCGTGTAGTGTACACGAGGACTACACGATCAACATGTGGTCATTATGTACTACACGATTGTCGTGTAGTCCTCGTGTATACTACACGATTTTTACACGATGATCATTTAGTCATCGTGTACACTACACTACATGAAGATTACACGTTCATCAATAATATTCCATTTCATTATGTAGTCTCCTTCTACTGACTTCTTTCATTGATGTATATACAATATATCTGATGTTTGAATTTTTGTAATTCATGATAGAGATTAGGTGAAAATGGTTCAACATGGTCTTTAATGGATAGAAGATCAAATTATTGAAGACATCAACTAACTACACTTACCACGAGCTATCGGGCATATTGCATGAAGAACTTCAAATAAACCCTCAATGTATGATATGTCCATCAAATTTCTTTATAGAACTCATGCCCCCTACCCTCCTGCTGAATTTTTAAATGCTAGAGATCTACAGTTCTTTGTTATAGAGAACGAATCAGAATCACTTAGAACCCCACTATTCGTAAGTGCCAAGCCAAAAAAAAATTTCATCTTGAAGTTGTGTTCCTCAAACCACAATGTCACCACAACCCCGGGTTCTTGAAACTACTAAATTTTATCAAAGTTGGGTTCCTGAAACCACAACATCACAGCAACCTCTGCATGAAAGCATTCATTGCTTTGAGAGTGATTATCATTTTGAAAGAAACTATCATTATGATGATGTTTTTTATTATGACCTTGGTGACGATAATGATGATTTTGAGGATGAGGATGTTGATGTTGATGACGATGATGAGTTTGATCAGGAGGCGTATGATCACGCTAACCATGTAGATGACCATGATGAAGCCATATGTGGAGATGGCCATACAACAATTCCATACTTAAATATTGGTCCCAAACCCGAGACCACTTGTCCTTTGCCATCACGAGCTAGTTTGAATGTACAACGTCCTGGGTCTAGTGTGCAACTGGCTTATTTGAATCATCTTGTATCAGACACAATAAATATGGATGAGTTGTATAGTGATAAAGTCAAGGTGGTTACGATTTGTCGTATGATGGCCATCTAGAGAAATTTTGAGTTTCGGATCATCAAGTCATCACCTTCATTGTTGGTACTTATATGTGTTGAGAAAACATGCACATGGAGATTACTGGACATGAAACTAAAAAACTGTCCATTCTTCAAAGTTACAAATTTTATCAATACACGTACATATACATTTGAAGTATTGAGATATGAACACCATCATGTTACATCCACATTCGCTGGTCACACTATAAGGTCCAAATACACAAGTGTTGGACGTGTATATATGCCAAAAAATATAATTGAAGATGTTTGGATTGATCTTGGTGTCAACATAGGTTACTATAAGTCATGAAAGGCTAGGGAGTATGCTTTGGAATTAGTTTGAGGGTCGTGTGAAGACAACTATAGGATGCTCCCAGCATATTGTCACCTGTTAAAATTGAAAAATTCATATTTTTTTGTCATCATAAGGTCTACATGATAATCGTGTAGGTTACGAGATAATTACACGATAATTACATCGTGTACACGAGGGATACAGTGACCTTATGTAACTATTGTGTAGTGTACCCATCATGTACTGACTTCATTGAGTTTTCATGTACACTATATGATGGTTACACGATGACAGTGCAACCAACCTGTAGTGTACATGATAGCTACACGGACCTCGTGTACCCATCGTGTAGTAGTGCCCCCGTGTACCTGTCGTGTAGACCATGTACTTTGTCTATTTTAATAAACAATATTAAATATTTTACAAGGACAGCAACACACATAGTGATAGATGAACACGATCATTTTAAATATTTTTTCATGGCTATTGGACGCTCTATTCGTGGATTTTCCTACTATATACGGCCTATCATTGTTGTTGACGCAACCGCCTTAAAAGCCAAATACAAAGGTGTATTATTTGTCGCAACAACAAAGGATGGGAATAACCAAGTCTATCCCATTGCATATTCAAATAATGATGATTCATGGGAATGGTTCTTCCGTAAACTTTATGGTGTAATCAATGATCTGGTAGACTTGGTGTTTATATCTGACAAGCATACAAGTATATTGAATGCTGTAGAGATTATCTTTCCCAATGCGCTTCATGGAGCTTGCATCTTCCATTTAGGCCAAAATATCAAATCAATTTATAAATAGGTAGACGTGGTCGCGTTGTTTTTGAAAGTTACAAAGGAATACCGTCGATCAGAATTCGATCGGTTGATGACTCATTTTACATATGAATTTCACAATACGTGTCGGTAGGGGGAGTTGAGAGGTGGGCTCGTTCACATTTTGATGGAAGGCGGTACAACATAATGATTATGAACATCGTAAAATGTTTGAATGTGATTTTGAAAGATGCTAGAAAGCTTCCCATTACAAGCCTTATAGAACATATGTGTGACATGTTACAATGGCGGTTCTATAAGTGACGAATGGCCGCATGTCAAGTCACCTCGTAGATGACATATTGGGTTGAGATGGAGCTTAATAAGAAGCATGTTGCATCACGTACACTGTCATTGTTTCCTTCTGACTTCCACGCGCTTCGTGTCGCGGGTGGGGGTAGGGAAGCAGCGGTAAACTTGAATCTTAACACGCGTATGTGCTGAGAATTTAAACTTGATCAAATTTCATGCAAGCATGTGTTGGCTGCATGTCGACAGCGCAATATTTCTACATATAGTATGTGTTTAACGCACTATAAAAATGAGTCTTTAATTGATGCGTACGTGAAATCAATACATCTTATCGGAGATCAAGCGGATTGGATTTCAACCGTAGGTTCAAGAAAAGGGTGGTATTGTCACCAATGATGAGACGGCAAAGTGGAAGACCTAGGACAGTTAGAATTCCATCTAGAGGTAAGGAAGTAGTAAGAAGAAAGTGAGCACGTTGCGGGCAAATCGGTCACAACCGACAAATGTGTAGAAACTTAATTCTTCTCTCTCAACGGCATGACCAAGCCAATCAATAAATAAATGTTGACCCTTGTAATTTTTTAAATATTAATATGAAAGAAGAATTGTGGTTGTTATTTAATACTGTGATGTAGACTACACATTATGTACTTACTTTATTGAGTCTTCATGTACACTAAAAAATGGGTACACTGATCTCATGTACCCATCTTGTAATCTACTCATTCTGTACTTACTTCATTGAGTCTTCCTGTCCACTACACGATGGGTACAGTATGACCATGTAACAATCGTGTAGTCTACACGATGGGTATACTGACATCGTGTAGTGTTAAGGAAGATTCAATGAAGTAAATACAAAATGGTAGACTACACGATGGGTACGTCATCCTCGTGTACACATCGTGTATTGTACAAGAAGACAATGAAGTTACAGAATGTGTAGCATACACAATGGGCACACTGACCTCATGTACCCATCGTGTAGTCTATCCATTATATTCTTACTTCATTGTCTCTTCCTGTACACTACACGATGGGTATAGTATGATTGTGTAACAATTGTGTAGTCTACACGATGGTTACATTGACCTCGTGTACCCATCGTGAAGTGTACAGGAAGACAATGAAGTAAGTACATAATTGGTAGACTACACGATGGGTACACGAGGTCAGTATAGACATCGTGTAGCCTTCAAGAACCAAAACCAAGTACTCAATGGTAAAACCAAGCATTCAATAACATATAAAAAATTGGGCATTAAAAATTATATAGGAAAAAAACCATAAAATCAGTATAGATAATACATATCCAATGTATACATCAAAAAATTATAATGGTTCGACTTTTTCCCATGCAAATAACTCAATTGCAATATGTTTATAGTATTCTAGCATTCTCTTTTCAGTTATTTCCTGTAGATCTATCCCATATGATAGGGCTTCGACAAACTTTAGGGAGAATGCTCAACAATCAAAGCTAGAAAACACATGAAATGCAAAAGACATAATTAAATAATATGTATAAAATTCTAAGTGCATAAAGGGCTTTAAAAAATATGTATACTTCACTTACTCATTCTCTTGTTATGGACACAGCTTTGGCTTATATTCTCACTCATCTTTCATTTTAACCCACGTTCTTTTTTTATAAATATTCATAATTTGAAGCAAACGAGGGACAATCTTCGTAAAAGGCTTCATAAGTTCGGGATACTTAGACTTTTGATATGTCGTGTTCAAGGAATTATAAATATTAACACACTGGCCATTCAAATCTAGCTCCATAGTAAACCAATGACTATTGCCCACATTCATGGGGAATATAACCTATACAAATTGATATATAAGAATAAATATTGGCTTTTATGAGTAAAACAATGTTTACTACCTTGTAAGTAAAAAAAACATACCCTATTAGACTCTTTCCAGTCCCTTCCGAATTTTGTCTGTAAGCCAAGGATTTGGTACCGGAGAGTATCATCAACGTCAATATCTCAAGTCGCAGGATCATTCTCAAACTCTTCCACATGGCTCGTCAGGTTTCCCTGTATTGTCACAGTAAACACTGTATATCCCTGTATTGTCACAGTAAACACTATATATCAATAAAAAAAGATTACATGAAGTCCACACGCTGCCCATGAAGGTCTCGTGTAGACTACATGAAGTCCACACGCTGCCCATGAAGGTCTCGTGTAGACTACATGAAGTCCACACGCTGCCCGTGAAGGTCTCGTGTAGACTACATGAAGTCTACACGATACCCATGAAGGCCTCGTGCAGACTACACAATGCCCATGAAGGCCTCGCGTAGACTACATGAAGTCTACATTCGTGGAGACTACATGAAGTCTACACGCTGCCCATGGAGGTCTCTTACAGACTAATGATGCCCATGACGGCCTTGTGTGGACTACATGAAGTCTACACGATGCTCATGAAGGCCTTGAAAAACTACATAAAATATTTTACTTACTTCCAGATGCAAATCACCAATGGTAACTATGATATGCGGGTTGTAATCCTGCAAACCCCTTATCATTACCTCCAAGTATGCATTGATATGTTGCAATGTAAAAAAAATTACATAAGATTACCACATTAAAAAAGACTATAAATATAACTACTTACATTAGACTCAAGCCACTGATAAGGTGGGGATACTAGTGTTTTGAACCACGAAAAGTTATCGACTCAGTACCTAACATTTACTTTCTCATTCTTGTACAACGTAATTACAAATAATAAATAAGAGTTTTGATTGGTACATCATCGTGTAACCTTCAGAAACACGATGTCCATGTAACCATCGTATACACTACACGATGTTTGTGTAACCATCGTGTATGAGATGAACAATTGTACAACAAATCAGAACTTACTTTGTCCTTGATGAGGAGAACCAGACATTAAAACAGAATTCATCCTCTGAAGATACATCAAGCATAGGTGTTAAAAGTTTGAATTTCGTTGTCTCCACCACTATCTCCTCCACCTTTTTTCTATACTGCCTTTTCTTTTCATTTTGTTGTGTTTCCTAAGTGGGGGACTCAAGGAACCAAGATCTCTTGATCTTCCTCTTACCAAAAACACTAAGGTAGACGAGCTCGTCTTCTTCTCTATGGTTGGGCTGCTTTGTTGATTTTACCGAACCCATCAAGTAAGATATTATCGATACAACTTTAGCTTCTTCTTCCATTTCTTCTTCTTCCATTTCTTCTTCTTTTTGTTTTATTCACTCCTTCACTCTTATTTCTTCTTTGATTTCCTCTTTCACTTGTTTTATTCTTATTTTCCTCCCATTCTTCCCTTCTTGTTTTCTTCTTTTTCTTCTTTTTTTCTTCCTTTTTACCTCTACTTTTTCTTCTATTATTTCTTCTTTTATTCCTACTACTTCTTCTTTATCATCATCTTCTTTTTCTTCCTTTTTTTTCTTCATTTTTTTTGCATCTCCCTTATCCTTCTTTTCTTTATCTTCTTTTTTCTCATCTTTCCTCTCTTCTTTTTATTCATCCTCTTTTTTCCTCCTTCTCCTATTCTTTTTCATCTTTTTCCTTGTCTTGTTCCTCTTCTAACTCTTTTTTTTCTTCTTCTCCCTCTTCTTCTTTCTCGATCTCCATCATCATGGCAGATTGAGGACAAAATGAGTAATGATCAACTTGCTGTGATGTCACCAAATGATCCATTAAAATGTTGATTTGGAAAATGATAAAGAAAATGTCTGATTGCATGAACACAATCTTCTTGTCCATTGAATTGATATTTTGCTCTATTCCAATCAAACATTTCCTCACCTAATCCTCCCAATTGGGCCTCTTTTCCTGTCTCTTCACAATGCCCTCCTTCTCAGGCCTCTTCCTCTTCTTCATTTTCTCCTCATCAACTTCCTCATCCACCCATGGTAAGGCTAAGTAAGGCGTCGACTGAAAAACATGTAATATAAATCAAATGGGTACACAATATCAGTGTGACCATCAGTTGTGACTAGAATGATATATGATGAGTACACGATGTCTATGTAACCATCGAGTTGTGATTAGAATGAGAGATGATGAGTACATGATGTCTGTGTACCCATCGTGAGCTTTACACGATGGGTACACGAGCCTCGTGTAGTGATCGTGTAGGCTACACGATGCTTACACAAGGTCGGCGTAAGAATTGTGCAGCCTACACGATGATTACATGAGGTCAGTGTACAAGAATAAGAAGGGTAAAAATGATTTTGAACATACCTTTCCTACGGCTACTAATCTCTAGTAGTTTGTTTGTTTTTCCACCTCCGTAGGGACCAAGGGAACCAACTAAAAATTCGAATAATATAAATTAACATAAATTGCGTCCAAGTAATATAAATTATGTTAACATACATCACAACTTACATTTTCCTTCGAAAAAGTTTATTTTTGCAGACTCTCGACAGGGACGATTGTGGTTGGAGCCCACTTGAGAATCTGTGGTTCCTTGGCCGAAACCTGATTACCATACAAAATACCCATCGAGGGGATAGTTTTAAATACCCATGCCTATTTAAACAAAAGAGAGTAATTCAGTATTCAACACATAAATAACTCAAAACATCACTATTTAATATTGTTATGAAGTCATCGTGTAGCCTGCAATAAGCATACCCGATGACCATGAAATCATCATGTAGCCTACAAGAAGCCTACACGATGACCGTGAAGCCATCGTGTAGCCTACATCACTATATAGAATAAAAAAATTACTTGGAAGGTAAAAGGACATCCATTCAATGAATATCCATAAACAATAGCAGGGGATTTCTATGGTTTTTATACTTTCTTTCCTTGATTAAGATCATAAAAGATAGGATTTGTATTCTTCACAGCTAAAATGATTTGATTATTTTGGAGAAAGAGAGCTCTCTCCCCACGGATATTAGTTGATGGCTTCTAGGTCATCAACCAAAACCAATCATTTCTTCTCGATTTGGGTTCGGCTTTCCTTCCTTAAAAAGAAATGCTCCAGTAAATAAACAAGAGTCATCTTGACAACGTCAGTATTTGTCTTAAAGTTATTGCTCTTGAACTTCTCATCCAACTCAACCATGGTTATACCCTTGGCTTTAGAAAAGTACAAATCAACGAGTCTGTTTGGATCATGAGACTTATTCTCATCCTGGGCTTCACCAAACTTCGGTCCGGTCATCAACGAGAACTCCTTCTTTGAAAAGGGTAGTGGCTCCTCATTGACAAGAAATAAGATTTTCTCCTCAGATCCACATATTCAGCCTCTCTGGCCAGCACCTGGTGGCAGACAGCGGCTGAAAACTTCGAGGATGGTGGATCAAGGAGATGGCCAAAGCTTGTCTTCCTAAATAGGAAGAGTTGAGGAGCTGTCAGCTTAGTCTTGATAACATCTATTACGTGCGTATTGCACTTTGCATTTTCCCTGGCCTTGGGAATTCTTGTAACGTCATGGGCATATCACAGTTTCATTGATGAAGCCATAACAATTGATGATGAACCCATAACATGTAGAAAATTCAAGGAAGACATAAGATCAGAGAATTAAAGTGTACATGATGCTCGTGTAGCCATCGTGTAATGTACAGTAGGAGTACATGACGACCGCGTAGTCCTCTTGTACACTAAGGGTGTAAGCGGTTTGGTTCAGTTCGGTTTAGGGCTCTAAATCAAACCGAACTACAAAATCAAGTTTTATATTTTACAAACTGAACCTAACCGCTGAAAGAGCAAAAATCGAGCCACACCAAACCGCTCAATAATGGTTCAGTTCAGTCGGTTTTAGGTCTGTTCAGTAAATGAAAAAAACTTCCAGTTTCAGTATTCAACCAAGGACAAAATATCTGAAGCAAACCTAACATTTTTGCAGCATCTAATGAAGTTGAGTAAGAGTTGTATTCATATTCAAATCTTACCACAAAACAGATGCTAAAAAAATCCAACCCTCACCCTAAAAAATCCAAACAACACAAAAAGAGACAAGATAGAACATAGACAGCAATATGAACAAGTCTGAAACGAACTAGAATCGTTCAGTAGCCCAAACTTTGAAGTTGCATTCTTTCTTCCACTAACAGTGGCCGTAAGCTTCAATTTGTCAAAATCAAGCATCAAATCGTTCATCTTTTTTTTCCTTCGATGGACCAAATAAGAGAGATCAAGAATGAATGGAGAGATATGGAAACAAAGAACGAAGATGGAGCAAAGAGAGAGAGCGCGCGAAGAAAGGTAGGGAAGAGAGAGAGCAAAGAGATGGAGAGAGAGTGTGAGATTGAAGAGATGTAGAGAGAGAGTGAAGAGATGGAGCATAGAGAGAGATAGTGAATAGATGGAGCGAAGAGTGAAGAGATAAAAAGAAGAGAGAGACAATGAAGAGAGGGGGAAATACAGACATGGAGAACGAAGAAATGGAGAGGGTTGGGAGGCTGTGCAAGGTGAAGAGATGGTTAGTGTGGGAGGCTAAGGTTGGACAAATTTACCTTATATAGGGGAGTGCAGTTCGGTGCGGTTTCAGCACAAAAACTGTAGACCGAACCAAACCGTAAGTGTTTTATAATTTTAAAACTGAACTGAACCGTAAGTGTTTTATAATTTTAAAACTGAACTGAACCGTTTGAGATACTCACACCAACCGAACCAACGGTTCGGTTCGGTCAGTTTTATCGATTCCAGAGCTTTGGCTTATACCCTTATTGTACACTACACGATGACTACATGTTGGTCATGTACCCCTATGTAGACTACACGATCATCCCGTACCCATTGTGTAATGTACATGAGGGGTACACAATGACCGTATAGTCCTCTTGTACACTACATAATGACTACACAATTATCGTGTACCCCTCATGTACACTATACGATGACTACACGTTCGTCGTGTACCCAATCTTGTTAGAGAAGAAAACAAAGAAACCCATATAAACCCTAGAGAAACTACCAAGAAACCCAGAAACCTACAAAAATCAGAAACTCAGAAACCTAGAAGAAACATACCCTGTTGTGATTCCTTGCTGTGGGAGACGAACACTAAAAGATTTTCAGAGAGAGAGATGCTTCGACTTTGAAAGAGTTGAAATGCAATAGGAGAGTTTGAAATGGTGAAGAGGTACACGAAGGGGTGGGTTCATGTAGGGGTGGGTTTCGAAAAGGTGTAATAATTACTTTTTTTTAAGCGTCGTTTGGAATTCACATAGGGGATGCTTATTAACTTCATCAGTTGGTTTTGGAAAGAAGGTGGGCCAAGGGTTAGACTGTGCAAAAATTAGTCGAAGAGTATAATTTTGTAAAATACTTTTTCTTAGGATATAGTCTTGCAAAAAATTCTTCTTTTTTATCATTGTTGTTCGTTCTCACACTTTTTTCTAATCTAAACCTTCAGAAAAAGTAAATTATTAAAATAAACTCATTTTTTTTTTAATTTTAGTTAATCTACATTTATGGTCCACGATCCATTAACTTTCTCTCAAACTCATCAAAATTATTTCTTCTCTTATCCATCTTACAAAACTATCTCATCAAATGTTATATCCATATTCTTACACTCAAGTAGCCATGGCTTCGTCAATAAGCTTATTTCATATTTAAAATTTATGTACTTCCATTTTTAACACTTCCGTTCTTCAAACTTCAACATTTTTTTCCTTTTTTATTTCTTCTTCCTTCTCCAATTTTTATCCTCTACAATATTCCAGATTAGAAGTTATCTTAATATTATTAATGAATTTTATTAAAAAAAGTCAGTAATGAATAACTCAACAAGCAATATCACATGTCTTCACGATGGTTTCGAGATGACTTCAATATGGCTTCAAGACGGCTTTAAAATGTCTTCAAGATGAGTTCACAATGTTTTCAAGATAGCTTCAAAAGTAGCTCAAGATGGATTCAAAAGGGCTTCAAGATGACTTCAAGATAACTTTCAAGATAGCTCCAGGATTACTTCAAGATAACTTAAAGATGACTTCAAGAGTCTTTAAGATATCTTCAAGACAGCTTCAAGATGAATTCAAGTGGACTTTAAGATGTTTCAATATAACTTCAAGATGTTTTTAAGATGGATCTTGAATTCATCTTAAAGCCATCTTGAATAGATCTTAAGGACATCTTGAAGTCATCTTCAAGATGGTTCAAGAGGACTTCAAGATGGTTCAAGAGGACTTCAAGATGGTTCAAGAGGACTTCAAGATGACTATATGATAGCTTAAATATGTCTTCAAGATGTATTCAATACGACTTCAAGATGTATTCAATATGAATTCAAGATTTATTCAATATGACTTCAAGATGGCTTTAAGATGGCTTTAAGATGTCTTCAAGATAGATCTTGAATTCATCTTGAAGTCATCTTGAATTCATCTTGAAGTTATCTTGAATTCATCTTGAAGTTATCCTGAATTCATCTTCAGTTCATCTTGAATACATTTTGATTACATCTTAAAGCCCTTCGTGAAGCCTTCAAGACGCATCATGAAGTCTTCAAGATCCATATTGAAGATGTCTTAAATACATCTTGATACATTTTGAAGATCTCTTGAACACACCTTGAAGATATTTTAAAGACATCTTAAAGTCATGTTGATCACATCTTGAATCCATCTTAAATTCATTTTGAAGACATCTTGAAGATGTTTTGAAGATATCTTAAAGTCATCTTAAATACATATTGAAACATATAGAAGTCGTCTTGAGCCATCTAGCAGTCATCTTCAAGCCCTCTTGAAGACATCTTGAAGACATCTTGAAGCCTCATTGTGATACTGCTTGTTGAGTTCTTCATCATCAAATGAAACTCATTAAAATTCTTAATAAAACTTCTAATAGAATTCATTAACAAAAAAAGCTTGAAAATTTCTGAAATATTGCAAAGCGTGGAAATTGGACATTGAATAGGAAGAAAAGAAGAAAAATGTTGAAGATTGAAGAACAAAAATATTAAAAACAAAAGAACAAAATTTTTGAAGATGAAATAAGCTTCTCGAGGGAAGTCATATCTACTTCCGTGTTAAATAAGATGAAAATGACATTTGATGGAATGGTTATGTAAGATTGTAAGAGCGGAAATGGTTTTGTGAGTTTTTTAGAGAAAGTTATGTTGGGCATGGTATCATCAAAGCATGTGTAAAGACATTTTTTATTTAAAATTTAATAAAAGTGCATATTTCTTATAATTGTATTCTTTGAAATTTTATTGAATAATTAATATAAATATCTAAAAATTTCATATTCATTTTGTTGGATCGAGTTTTAAAAGTTAATAAAAAATAAATGAAGCACGAACGGTTTGTGGGCGAAAAATCAAAAAAATTTCACAACATTTAATCATATCCAATATAAAATATTTTCTATAATCATGCATATTTAGATAAACGTATTTAGAATAGGTAGAAATATTTTTTTACACTTTCTTATAATGGAGAATTTCTGAATTGGTGGGATCCAATTTATTGTCTCGCGTTCCTCGTTCTTGAGATTCACAGAATATCAATAGATCTTTACACCAACAACCACTTGTAAAATTCAGAAGTAGGACTCACAAGGATATTATTAGGAATAAAGTGTGGTCTATGTAAACAACTGAGGAAAAAAACAATTTTCTCTTCTTCCTCTTGATTTTCAACGCCAAGTGTAGGGAGGGGGTGAGAGGAACTCTTTTTTGTTCTTTCTAACACTTAGCTTAGCTTACAGTTAGGTTTGCAATCCTTTTATATTAATTATGAAATTTACCCATATACCCATATATGATAAAAATAAAATTTACCTCCCATGCACTACAATCTGTGACTTTGACATCTCCCCTAGAGCTAAGACTGTGTCCACATTCCTTAATTCAAATTGATAAATTATTGATCTCTATCAATTAATTAATTAATTTTATTTACTAATTATATAATCATTAGAAAAAAATAAATTAATTAATTTGAACATTAATTCTGCTATTCACTAATTTAGTGAGGAAACCCATCACATATGGGTTCGAGAAGTGTATATTGGTCCAAAACATATTTTTAGTTCGAATGATGTTGTTTCTCATTTTTGTCCTTATGAGCTACTCTTGAGATCGAATGGACTCACATGAATAAAGATATGGGATTCAAATATCTGGCTAATTTATCTCCATGATTCAAATATCTGGCTAATTTATCTCCATAAATTTCTGACATCGTACATCTTCACTATAAGTCTGATATCGAATCAACTCTCAATTCATGCGTGTTACATTTTCTGTTGGTTCAAATAAACATATTTATTTCACGGTCCACATAATATTTTATGATGTTACCATTCATGAATATTAGTAACAAGAGCATGATGTAAAATTATCATTTTACCCATTATTATTTCCTTAACTCCTTTATTGACTGTGAATGAGAAAAACGTATAAGTGAAGTGTCTCATACAGTTCACAATGTCTGATTCAATTGCTCATGTCATTGAGTACCAGAGCTAGTTTATTTATTCACACACTCATCAGTAAAGCATAATGTGATATTGTTATTATTGCAATCTTACCACAAATTTCATATTTGTGAATCATGGAACTCCAACATAGTTGAATAACGATTTCAACAGTCGAGCTATTGTCCACTAATTCGAGCTCACTCATTTGGCGTATCAAAAATCACAAGTAACTAGGTCAAGTTTCGTATTCACATCATGATTAAGTAATTATGAAAATGCCCTTAAGGTATAACAATTAGATTTAGAGCTAGATAAAGCGACTTTGCTCAAAAATTAATTTTATTACTGGTCTATTCAACATATTCCATAATATGTCTATGTCAACCGTTAGAGTCTTAACTGCCATGCCCCAAAATTGGCATCATTTGATTTAACCTAACAGTCGTAATCGGACTCGATTGAATAACATTCAGAATTATTTCATAAGGGTTTGCCTAGAAGACCCCCTCTATCTTTACTCTTCTTATGTTGATAATAGTTCTAGGACTTAGGTAAATTATAAACACACTTTAATTAATGGAAAATTTTCATTTATTCATAACAACCAGTAACACGTAAATGTTAGAGAAATAACTAAATACTTGTAAATAGTTATAACACCCTATTTTATGAACATAATTCTAACAAACTCACACTTGGACTAAAGTAGGCATGTACAATCTCGTATCCCCATGCCCTCCAGATGACCGTCATAGACTTTACTGCTTAAAGTCTTCGTGGATGGATCTGTCAAGTTGTTGACCATCGATATATGTGTTATTACAACATCTCCACGTTGAACAATCTCTTTGATGAGGTGATACTTACGCTTTATGTGTTTGGATCTTATGGCTCCTTCGTTTCTTCGAGTTTGCTACATCTCAACTATTATCGCAATAAAGTGTCATGAGCTTGTCAGTATCTAGAACAAATTCCAGAGTCTTCAAGAACTTTCTAAGCTAGACAACATCCTTTGAAGCATCACAAGTCACCACATACTCAACTTCCATTATTAAAATCAGCAATGCAAGATTGTTTGATACTTCTCCATACTACCGCTCCATCATTGAGGATGAACGCTAATCCTGAAGTAGACCTCTTGGAATTATTGTCTACTTGGAAATCGGAGTCGGTATAACCCATCATATTAAAGTCTGTACCTAAATACACAACCATTTAGTTCCTCACTCTCCTAAGATATTTGAGGATATGCTTGACGGCATTCCAATGCTCAAGTCCAAGATTAGATTGGAACGACTCACCATGCCCACTGTGTAGTAAATATTTGGCCTAGTGCAAAGCATCGCATATATGAGACTTCCTACGGCTGAGGCATAGGGAATATTTCTCATGTTTTCCTTTTTTTGGGAAGTCTTGGGAGACTACTCCTTGGAGAGGCTGACTTCATACCTAAGAGGAAGATATCCCTTCTTGGAGTCTTGCATACTGAAGCGATCCATCACTTTATCAATATAAGTTGCTTGAGACGGTGTCAATTATTTGTTCTGCATATCTTAAAATATCTTAATACCTAAGACAAATGCATCTTCTCCAAGATCCTTCATATCAAATTATTTTGCAAGCCAAATCT
Organism: Datisca glomerata; assembly: GCA_003255025.1. Lineage (NCBI taxonomy): Eukaryota > Viridiplantae > Streptophyta > Magnoliopsida > Cucurbitales > Datiscaceae > Datisca > Datisca glomerata. The sequence continues at coordinate 53,682 of QANY01003576.1, forward strand.
TGACATCAAACAATTTTATTACATCATTCCTAATTAGTAGAATATCATCCATGTATAAGACTGGAAAAACCACATTCCCTTCATGTATCAGCTTATACACACAGGGTTCGTCCATTAACTGTTCAAAACCAACGTTCTTGACAGTTTCGTCGAATCTGATATTCCACAATCGGGAGGCTTGCTTAAATCCATAAATGGAGTTCAGCAGTTCATAAACCTTGCCCTCTTGGCCTTTCTCCATGAACCCTTCTGGTTGAGCCATATAAATGCATTGTTCAAGATTGTCATTCAAAGATGTAGCCTTGACGTCCATCTTCCAGATTTCATATTCGTGGACAATAACAATGGACGAGGATTCATATGGACTTAAGCATGGCCACCGGAGACTAGCCTAGCTTTGAATGTCTTCACATTCCTATTCAGACCTCTCTTTTCTTATAAATCCATTTACACCCTATAGGTTTTGCCACTTCAAGAGGATCTAAGAGTTTCCAAACTTCGTTTGAGTACATCAATTATATCTCGACATTCCTGACTTCATGCCATAGGTTTGTTTTAAGACCATCCATGACCTGCGAGTAGGAAATAGGTTCATCATGATCCTTGTCTAATATTGTTGTTAAGGCATCTCCATAAGACATGTATCTGTCAGTTTGTCTAACAACCCCCCACTACGTCGAGGCTCCATAGGTTCTGGCTTCTGTTGTGGTTCACCCATTATTGAATCATGAAGAGTTCTTGATTAGGGAATCAGTACCCTCCCACTCAATAATTCTTCTAGCACAAGTGTGCTTCTCGGCTTCACGCTTCTTATATAGTCCTCTTTAAGAAAATGTGCATCCGTGCTCACGGATGTTTTCTTATCGGTCATACTATAAAAGATATATCCATTCGTTCCATTGGGATAACATATAAGCATGCATAATTCTGATCGATTGGCTAACTTGCCTATTTTCAGTCTTAGTACGTGTGTCAGGCATCCCCATATCTTAAGGTGGCTTAAGAACGACGTTCATCCACTTCATGTTTCATATGGTGTAGGCATCATCTTTGACGGAACTTGGTTCATAATATATGTCATTGTTTCCAAGGCATATCCCTAGAACGAATCTGGGAGGGGTGAGTAATTCATCATGGATCTAACCATATTCATCAGAGTTCGATTCATTCTCTTTGACACAACATTTTATTCTAGAGTGCCTAAGTGTTGTGAGCTGAAAAAGAATGTCTTCTTTCTTTAGAAAGTTTTCGAACTCTCCTAGCAAGTACTCTCCACCACGATCGGATCGTAGTGTTTTGATTTATTTCTAATTACTTCTTAACATAGTCTTGCACTCTTTGAACTTTTCAAAGGTTTCAGACTTTTGGCGCATTAGATAAACATGTTCAAAATGTGAATAGTCATCTGTGAAGGTTACAAAATATTCATAACCTCCTCTTGCTTGGATATTCAATGGCCTACATACATCACTGTGTATGAGTTTAATGCATTGGTGGGGTATTTCACCCTTTGTTGAAAAATGCTTCTTGATCATTTTACTTCTATGCATGATTCGCATGTGGGTAGTGATCCCACACTTAAAGTTTGCAATGAACCATCATTTACAAGTTTTTTTAATCATGTCTAAGCTAGTGTGATCAAGACGCAAGTGCCACAAGTAGGTTAGATCGATTGAGACATACTTCAACCTTTTACTATTCTTTTATAAATAAGTTTTTACTTCAGTGTCACATATCATTAGAACTTTTTGGTTTTACATAGAATAAGTAATTTATCAACGGTGCAGTAGTAATTAAGAAATCATTTCTAAACATACCAATATCTTTATCAATGAAATTCATAGTGAATCCTTGGTCAATTAAACTACCTACCGAAATAAGATTTTGTCCAAAAATTGGGATATAATAGGCATCTCATAAAATCAAAAAATTATTATTAAATGACAATTTAACTGTTCCAACTGATACAGCTGATACTAATTCTCCATTCCCCAAACGAAATCTGAACTCACCATCGCCAAGCCTTCTGCTTTCGAGTTCTACTTCTAAGCTTTCTTCGGGCCTTCTTTGTGTTTCTCTTTTATGCTAGAGGTGGAAGGCTTACTTTCAGTAAAGTTTGCCTCCTCAATCTTCCTTTCGCCCTTCAGAAATAGCGTCTCAGCAGCTTTACAACTCCTTCATAAGTTCTAAAAGAAAGTACATCAACTTATTCATCGAATAATTAAGTTTGAAGTTCTCAAAATTATGTGGCATGGTCTCGAGGATCATATCAACTTGAGTCTCGCCATCTACCTCAGCTCCCATAATCTCCATCTCATTCAGATAACTAATGATCAACATCATATGTTCTCTGACAGGAGTTCCAGGTTTCATTCGGTAATTCATGAAGTTTCACACAGTAACCTGTTTGACTTGACGACCCTGATTGGCGAACATTTCGGTGATGTTCAACATCAAATCAACATTGGTTTCCATGTTCTGATGTTATTGTTACGAACACATTGCTAACAGATTCCAACATGTAACACCTGACAATATCATCAGAACACAACCAAGAAGCGTAAACATCATTTTCCTCTTGAGTCGATTCAATAATAGGCTCAAGGGGACAAGGGATGGTAAGTACAAACTTGTGCTTTCCTACCGTCAATACGATATCAAGATTACGTTAAAATTTCACTTAATTTCACCAGTAAGTTTGTTCGCATTTAAAATTGCTGAGAGTAGGGATAATGACATAATTATCGAAAAGAATAAATAAAGCGGTGTAAATAAATATTCAATCATTTATGAAAGTATGATGCATGATGCAAATACTTAAATATTAAAAAAATTCAATAAAAAATATTTCTTCCACGATGTTACGATTAACAGTGATAGTTTATCTCATCTAAGAACACGCCCAAACTACTTCTTATCACATCGAGACTCTTCTCATTCGGTTAATGTTTCTCAAGATGTCACTGAATCTAGCTTAACCAGTCACCAATGGTTTCGTCACCTTGGCCCCATTGACTAGCTCCTATAAGAGATTCCAATGTGCTTCGGTCTAAGTGTTCAACCAACGCATCGGCTTTAAAGGTTGCTATGAACTAACAGTCTGCCTAGGAACGATCATGCCTCACCACTTTCTTTACAAGCATTATCTTTTCAAGCAACTCGATAACTTAAAGCGACACGATTTTCAAGTTTCTTCCAATAAAGATAGGACTACTAGAGTGACTCTAAACCATTCCTCGTTCCACGACCAAGTTTACGTTGGGGACCTTGAGAACATTTCAACGTAAGCAACCCTCCCACATAGCTTTTGGAAAAATGGAAATTTCTTTGCTTTTTAAAAAAAACTGTATCTCTTTATAAATCTGAAAAAATAAGTTTAAAAATTATAAAATTTTATAAAATTTAAATCACAATTTAAAAATTATAAATTTTATAAAATTCACATTGTCTTTAAACTATAACCCATTATAAATTTCAATTACAATGATGCATGTACATGTTACATGGTATTTTGATATTGGCATATTCTTATTTCTATATGGCATGTTATATGATGATACGAGATTAATAATAAATCATACATTCAAAATTAACCTCTCCATGGCTCATTTCGAATTACAACCCATAAAAAATAATAAAAAATTATAATAGTTTAAATACTAGTCTTCATGGCATCTGTAATTGTATCAATTTATAAGAAGTCTGACCTCTTTGTAACTCTTTACTAAAGTCCAGTCCCATTCTTAAAATTTAATTTTTAATTTTCCAATACTTTTTACTTTGATAAATAAATCACCAAGTAAATTAATCAATCGATTTATTTTTAAAAACAATTTATAAAATAAATTCTAATTAATTAATGTTGAAAAATTACCGAATTAAATAAAAATAATTTTTAGTCATTACATTGGGCTTGGAATCAAATACCAAAACCCTATGTATTATTTGGGCCAAGCAACATTTGCTCAATCCAACACCTCAATAGGTTTGGTGGGTCCACGCTAGCCCAAGGCCCAACATGGTCTTGTGCACACTAGGGTTTCCAAAACCCTAATGTTTCCTGAACCCAAAAAATTCCAAAAACCCGAAGGTTTCCTTAAACCCAAAACTTTTCAAAACCCCAAGGTTTCCTAAACCATAATTAGGAAACCTACTGTGGTGAGCGGCAATGGCAAGCAGCGGCGTGTGGGTAGCATGCAACAGCATGGTGCGATGACAAGTGGCAGCGGTGAACTACGGTGATGATAGTAATGAACAATAACTTTTCTTGCGAGATGGATTTACATGGAATTTAAAGATACAACTTTTGTAAAAACTAAATTACATCCAATCCTAAGCCTCAATCATGGCGTACATCAATTCTAAAATTGAAAATAAATACCTAGAGTCAATCGACCAAGACTCATTCATAAAACACATTCAAACATACTTTGAATCTACCATACAAAAATATATGCCAATATCACAATATTCATACATACATATGTTTAATCACTAAATATGTATAATCAAGAACCCAAGGCTTTGATACAAATTATTGGATCGGGAAATAAATGAACCACGAACGGTTCATGGGTGGAAAATAAAAAAAATTTACAACAAACATTTAATCATAATAAATACAAAACATTTTCTATGATCATGCGTATTTAGATAAACATATTTAGAGGGATTCAATTTATTGTCTCGCGTTCCTCGTTCATGAGATTTGTAAAATTTCAATCGATCTTCACACCAATAACCACTCGTAGGATTCATAAGTATGTCTCGCAAGGATATTGTTAGGAAACAAGTGTGGGCTCTCTAAATAATTGAGAGAAAAAATATTTTTTTTTATCTTCTTTCTCTTGATTTTCTACGGTAAATGTAGGGCCAGAATTTATTTTATGCTCTGTTTAATACTTAGCTTAGGGTTAGGTTTGCAACCATTTTATATTAATTATAAAATTTATCCATATACCGATATATGATAAAACTAAAATTTACCTCCCTTGCACTGCAATCTACGATTTTTACATCTCCTTTAGAGCCAAGATTATGTCTAAATTCATCAATTCCAATTGATAAATTAAATTGATCTCTATCAATTAAAATTGATTTTTTATTTACTAATTATTCAATAATCAGAAATATAATAAATTAATTAATTTGAATATTAATTATGCTATTCACTAATTTAGTGATGACACCTATCATATAAGGTTAGGAAGTGTATCTTGATCTAAAACATATTTTTGGTTCAACTGATGTTGTTTCTCATTCCTGTCATTATGAGCTACTCCTGCGACTAAATTGACTCACATGAATAAAGCTATGAGATTCAAATACACATCTAATTTATCTCCATAAATTCTCGTCATATTTAATCTCGCATCGTACGACTCCACTATAGAGATGAATATGAGACTGAACGGTTATTGAGATGAAATTTATAATACAATTATAATTAATCGTTCAGTAGTGAATTAATGGTACTTAAGGATGAAGAGGTAATTAGAAGGGTAAAACGGTAATTTTTAGCAACTCTAATTTATGAACCAATAATTGGAGGGCAGAACTATATAAATTGATTATATCCATGGACTACACGAGATTACTCTGTAAATATACTTTAATATTACTAAGAGTGCAATTCCATATTTATAGTGCAGTGATAATAGAATTAATAAAGGAGATTATTTAATTAAAGAATTTCAATAAGAATCTGATTTATTGAAACTTAGAATTATGGGTCTATGGTCCCCAATACACCTCTACACTACACAGTGTAGGGTGTGAATGTTTCAAGGCATAAGAAAATGACTAGCTTGCAAAATGAATTAAGTTTTCAGGGCAAGTATATAATTATGAGATAATTATGTGTTATTAATTAATATAATTTCCAAAAAAATATAATTAATTAATTATATTGATTAGTTATGAACTAATCGATAGTGAGGCAATATATTTGATTTATAATATTAAATTATTATAAGATAATAATTTGAATTTGAATTAACTACTCTGTTAATTTTGAATTAACCAATCTGTTAGTTTTGAATTAACATATAAGTTAGTTGATAGGTGTTATCAGATAAGTTAATTTTGAATTAGATGATATTTATATATTCATCTGATTAAATTAAATAATAAATTTAAAAAATTGTCACATGACATATCAGACTACCACACGCTAATCACTGATTTTGAATTAAGGATTGACGTGACACACTGTAGTGACATACGACACGATAGCGGTACGTGACATACTGTAGTGTCACACGACACTATAATATGGCGCATACTATAGTGGGTCCTACTACATTGGCACATTTATAATTAATTTATTATTTTATGAAAATCCTAAACCTAATGAGCCTTCACCTAGAATATATAGAGATAATATTCTATTAGCCTAAAAAAGAATCAGATTGATTAATAATTAATCAAAGTTCCGTGAATTCTCTAATTCACTCTTAGAGTTCTATCTCAAAAGTCATTCTCGAAATCTCTAGATCTCATGTGTTGAGTACATCTAGAGATATGAAATTATTCTTGATTCATTCTACATGCTCACACACGTCCTAGTGTGGGGATTGGTTTGGAAGATCTTAGTGTGGATCTCAAAATCTGTTCATCGTGAAATCGAACGTTCATTTTTTTTACTGAAAGATAGTGATGATGCTTGTTAGACTTAAATAGGCAAATTTATTTTATTTGAATGTCTATTAATTTAATGTATAGATATATAATGGGTTAGTGTTAAAAATATATTTTCACAAAAAAAAAAATTGTGAAAGCCCTTCCGCTGTGCGCCGCGATTTCCAACAAGTTTGTGCATTGTGGGTCATGTGTGTAGATTAGCTAAAATTAGAAAATGAATTTATTTTAGGCATTTGCTTTTTTAAGAGTTTAAATTATGTAAAAACCTTTCATTCTCAAGCTCCATTTTCTTTCCTCTAAAGAGAACTCTGAATATTAACCCTAAATAGTTGGTCCAAACGGTGAAAAGCCTTGAACTTGGAGGTTTCAAAATTTATTGAGTGCAAACAATTCATTGGCTCACCTCATTTCGTTTGTTAGAGTTAGTAACTTATCATGGCTCATGTAAGTTGTTGGAAATTGGGTGTTTAAACACCATTTTCACGGACCAATTTTGAGAAATTTTTTAGGTGAGACCCACACGTAAAAGTGTAAGGTCTTTGAAGATTTGGGTTCTCCTCCTGAGTACATCGAAATCGACTATTAATTTGTCAAAATTGACTTTGAGATGAATGAGAAATTGTCATCCAAAGTGAGCTAAATGAGAATGAAAAAATAAGTATGAATTGTAGAAATCTCACATAAGAAAGAGAGAAAATATTAAATTTGTATATATAGAGATGTTTAGATCAATGTTAGAATCTTGATAAGCATAAAGACTCTCTCTCACGTGCAAGAGAGTATATAGAAAGTCTAGAAATTAGTCAAATCACTGTATGATTTGAAACAAGCATCAATGAACATGATAAATGTAGCTATATGAAAGACACATAAAATGGATATATCATTGTGTACTTGCATGTTGATGAATACTTATTGTTGGTAGTAATGATAAGATGATCAAATCTATGAAAAATATGTTGAAATCTAGATTTGATATGAAGGACATGAGATTTGCTAATGTTATATTGGGAATAAAAATAAAAAGAACATCAGATTGACTTATTTTAAGTCAGTCTCATTATGTAGATATAATTTTAGAAAATTTAACAAATATGACATTATTGAATAAAACAACCAATGAATACAAGTGTACATTTTTCTAAGAATAAATGTGAGAGTATCCCTCAAGTAGAGTACTCTATAGTGATAGGTAGTCTAATGAGCTTGTTGAGTTGTACAAAAGTTGATATAGCTTATATAATGAGTAAGCTGAGTAGATTCACGAGTAATCCTAGAGCTGAACATTGGAAAGTCATTGTGAGAGTACTACGATACTTACGATATACTCAGAATTACGAACTACACTATACAAGATATTTAATGATCCTAGAAGGATATACTGATACAAATTGGATATCTGATAAGAAAGATACGAAGTTTAATAGTTGACATATTTTCACACTAGGAGGCGCTGCTAGAGCACGGAAATCCTCAAAACAGACTGTTATAGTTAGGTCTACTATGGAATCTGAGCTTATAGCTTGGACAAATGTAGAAAAGAGGTTAGGTAGCTACACCACTTCCTATATGATATTCCAAGATGGCCAAAGCCTATGCCACCAATCTGCATTTGAAAGGGCATAAAACAATATGTATAATGGTAAATCTAGACACATATGTCATAGACATAACACCATTAAACAACTACTCTTATAGGGTTATCACTCTTGACTATGGGAAGTCTAAGGATAACATTGGCGATCCGCTAATGAAAGGGTTAAATAGAGAGTTAGTTGAAAAGTCATTGATGAGAATGAGACTAAAGCTCATGTAACAATAAGTTGATACAAAAGAAACATAATATAGTTGATTGGAGATCCCAATATCTAGGTCTAAATGGACAACCTAATTGTATAAACTTAGTCCGATCACTGTGAAAATTCTCCATATCAATTCCTATGATGAAAACAATGATGCCCATTGGAGATTAGGTTAAGCTGAGCTTTTAATGACTTTTATATGCCGAAAACTATGAGATCCAAGTGGAGTAATGCAAGTTTACTCTTAAATTAAGAGATCACATATGTAAGAGTGAAATGGGGTCAATTCTATATGAGTTGTAAGTGCACAATTCTTTAGAAACTCTTACAGAACTAGGAGGATCTTCACGCCAAAGCGAACATAATCATGAAAGCTGAACTATCTCAAGGATGACTCCTGTGTAGTGTGCTATCATTTACATAAAATGATGAATAGTTGAAAGACGTCGTGTCTATTGGTCAGCCAGTAAAATAAACATACTTACACAATAAAAGGTTCAAAGGGTAAAACCTACCTATCTTATGTAGGTTTCAGAACGTTGAGTTCTATCACCATGTCTGTCGTGTCGTTGGTCGTCAATTTCATTAATGTGGGGAATTGTTGAAAATTGGGTGTTTAAACACCATTTCCATGGATCAATTTTGAGCAAAATTTTGGGTGAGACCCACTACGTAAAAGTGTAAGGTCTTTGGATGTTTGAGTTCTCCTCCACGAGTACATTGAAATCGACTATTAATTTATCAAAATTAGCTTTGAGATGAATGAGAAATTCCATCTTATGAAATTATCACCATTTAATTACTCAAGTGCAAGTAAAACAGTAATATGGTTACCCATGATAGACATAATAATAACTAAAAAATAAAACATACATACTTCAATATAATTGAAATAAATATCCATAATTTGAAAAGTAAATGTGTTGCATAAATGTAACATATTAAACACATAATTATATCATTTACTAATCTACGATAAAGCAACCTAACAATCAACGTGCCGCCTTAGGGTCGGTCAGGTTAATCTTAGACTGTCTATGATACATTCTCATCCTTATTAATTAAATTTTGAAATATCTCATATTTCTCTTTTAACAATAACGTATCGCTTATTTGGTCAAGTCACAATTATTCACATGAAAGCTTAATTGTGATTTTGTGAATGTAACCCATTATTTTATATTCCATGACTTTGCTTTAAAATATGTCCTCTTAGGGTCGGTTAAAACTAAACTACATCACTTAGTCCTATCTTTTTAAGAAGTCCAACCTTGGTATTAATATAGTCGAAATCTTCATTAGGGGAATGAAAACAAAGCCATCTCGAGTCCTTCACTGCATCTCATGGTGTTGTACTAATAATGGAGACCATATGTAACATTGGCATTTTAACATTTTCCCACTCACTATTTTAGGATAATGTGTTTCTATTTTAACTAATCAATTAATTTTAAATTAATTACTAGTTAAAATAATAACCCTATAAATGTTAAATTAACAGTTAATCTAATCTTATTGGTCTAAGTTCATTTAACCTACTAAAGAGCGTAAGTCATTATTAAGTGAACTTAAATTAACTAATTAATTACATTCATCAAAATTTAATAAAATTCTTTTACTAAAGTTGGTTATCCTAAAAGTTACTATAACCTTTAGAGTTGTGTGATTACCAAGTTTTAATAATTAAATCTAGCAGTTTACATGCAATTGATTTTTTAAAACAATTCATATAAACATATTAGGACAATCCTAATAAATAATGTTTCTACATATGAGATGCGTGATTAGATAAAAATTGTGTGAGATTTCATGTATGACATGTGGTCGACTAATGTGTGGTCATGTTATCAATCATATCAATAAACATTTATTTAACAATTAACTAAAATATTAATAGACCGAGTGGCTATTGGGTGTTTTTAAATTACAACCATTGAAATAAAAAAATAAAATTACAAAGAGGATTCCAAAGTTACATATTTCCAAATAATATATTCTTCTCCACCTGATGTTCATCTTCATAATCTTCAAGTTTCAAACAAAGTCCTTTTAATTCAGAATAACTATTTTTTAATTAAAATCTATCTTTTAATTATATTGAGCGTCCTTGCAAAGTAACGATCATGCGTTCCCGCGAACAACAGACTTCGAGATCCAAATCCGCACCAAGATATTCTAAGTCAATCCTCAAACGCACTAGGATGTGTGAGAGCACGTATAATAATTAACGACATTTTTTTTGTCTCTAGATGTACTCAATACATGATATATAAAGATAAGCTCAGAAGGATTAATTTTGTGAGACAATCATGCGAGAGAATGTGATGATTATTCTTTCAGAGTTTTTTGATTAACTTTTTAATCACAAAGAAAATTCACACTGATAGCAATTGGGTTCTTAACTCCCTATCCACATTGAAATCAATAAAATAATATCTATATATTTTCTAAATAATGACATTGCACTGAGACCCACAACAATTTGTGCACAACTGTAGTACCACACGGCACTGCAGTTGCCGTGCGCTATCATAGTGTCTCACGACACTGCAGTTGCCGTGCGCTATCATAGTATCTCACGGCATTGTGTCCCACAACATTACTGTAGTGTCGTGGGGCACTAAAGTATTGCATCCCACTACTACAGTGTCACGTGGCACTACAGTAATTTCATGTCAATCAGTGATGACACGTGGTAATTGCTATTAAATATTTATTTTAATAAGATAAATATCTAGATATTAGTTAATTCAAAATTAACATATCTGATTATTCCTATAAATTAACTTATATGTTAATTCACAAATAACAGATTTAGTTGATTCAAAATCTAATAATAATTTATAATAATTTAATTTCACAAATTAGATATTCTGTTTCACTTATCGATAATTAAAAAATTAATCGATATAATTATATATATATATATATATATATATAATTTCTGAAATTTATATATAAGTATTCAATTAATTAATTCTTAATTAATTAATCATACATAATTATCTCATAATTACATACTTTCCCCAGAATAAAAATTCTTTTTGCAAGTCAGTCATTTTCCCATGTTCTGAAATATTCACACTCTAAACTGTGTAATATAAATGTGACTTGGGGATCATGGACCTATAATCTTAAGCTCCAATAAAGCAGATTATTAATTAATTTTTTTAATTAAATAATCTTATTTATTTATTCCATTACTACTGCACTATAAATATGAAATTGCACTATTCAAGATTATAAAATGTATTTACAAAGTATTCTCGTGTAGTCCATTGATATAATCGTTTCACGTAATTCTGTACTCCAATTATTGGTTCATAAATTAGAGCTGGTCAAAATTACAGTTTTACCCTTATAATTACCTCTTGATCCTTAAGTATCATCAATTCACTAGTGAATAACTAATTTATAATCGTATTATAAATTTAAGCTCAATAACCATTCAGTTCCAGAATTAACATTTAAGGGAACCAATATACGATCCGTTAAGAAAGCTTGGATTTCAAATTTTGTACGATCATATTCCCGGCCATCCACACCACTGAATCTCCAAAACAAAAGCCACCAGCCTGATTAACAAACAGACTTTAACGAGTGAATCCAAAGATCCGGTAGACATGCATAGGAGTTCATGACTACTCAGGATTCTGACTGATCTACATATGATCATCGAATTGATGTGTATTAAACCTTTATGATAAACGATACGATAATAAATATATTAATTCACATCGGTCATGTCGTATATAATCTTATTATATAAAAGTACATTCACTAAGATATCTACCCACATCAATGATCCAGATCTAGATCACATACATTTATAATGCTTAGTGAACCGTACTAGCAACCATTCATTAAAGATTCTATACTTTAATATGTTACTAGCATTTTTATTAATTATCTATGATTTTAATTCTCTCGTACTTATACAAGATCATAGTCTCATTAATAAATATGAAATTTTCAGATATTTATATAAATTATTCAATAATAATTTAAAAGAACAATTATAAGAAAAATATAATTCCTTTAAATTTCAAATTAAAACGTTAATACACATACTTTAAGAGTATAACCCCCAACAAATCCAACTTTAGGTTTCTGTACACTTTATTTCTTAAACTTTAAAGATGAAAATTTTAGTGTCTTAATTTCCAAGATGTATGTAGGGTACTAAAAGAAACATCTATTACTCTACTAAAAGAAACATCTCTTACTTTCATTAATGGGAAATGACAGATGTGAGGCATATAATATATTTTTTTGGCCCAGAGGAACACACCGCCAGACTTTGGATGATGGAAACTCTAGTCCTTAAAATAGATACTTTATTCCCTTAACTTTCAAAATATATACCATATAATCCCAAATTAAGGAATCTCCCTCATCTGATTCTTCGCCATAATTAATATTCAATGACCTCCTAGTGAAAATATTATTAGTCGCACAAAATTCATGTAGGTAAACCATAAATGACTGAATTTGAATATACTTGATGGGACTGAAAATGATGAAATGCGCCAGAGCAGAATAGTGCAAGGAATTCGAATGTTGAGATTGCAAATGCTATAAAAATATATTGCTGCCTCCATTTTTGAAACCCTAAGAAGCAAATTATATGTTAGAGCATAAGCAAGTTGAATCAACCAATTGACGAATTAGTGCCATCTAGGGTTGAATTAGTGCCATCTAGGGTTGCATTAGTGCCATCTAGGGTTGCATTAGTGCTCTCTTTCTCTCATATTCTCTCTATATCCACTCACTCTCTCTTTCCCTCGCGCTCTCTTTCCACTCACTTTCTCCAGTTTAAAGTGTTATAGTGGCGCCAAAAATAAGTCACACGCCATGCATGTGGCCCTTCCCATTAATGAAAGTAACGACCGTTTATTTAAGAATAGAAAATGTATAGATTTTAAAAGTTGAAGGATTCAAGTGTACATTGCTGAAGTTCTAAAATTAAAATGCTACACCCAAAATTAACAAAGGCTCAAGTGGCTTTTACCCTTTTTTTATTTTCTTACCCTTTCTTTTCATTTTATTTTTAATTTTGACCTGAACAAAACGTCGCATCGCTGGAGAAGGGAAGGGAAGGGGATGGTTCGTCAGTTGAAGAATTACGAAAGGGTACTGAGAACTACGTGACCTCTATAGAAAAATGACGCGTCGTGGAATCTCGACGACATCACGTTTGTAATAAACATACAGGAGTCGATGAATCTTTACTGTCTTAACTAAGCATAAGGCTAGGGGAATTTTCGGGTTTAATGTGTTTAAAAAAAATTCTAAAAATAAGGTAGTTTTGAAACTAATTCCAAAACTAAGGTATGATTGGTCACGTTGGAAGACGTCTTTTGTAAAGATGACTTCTAGTTGAAAAAATTTATTTTTACAAAAGACGCCTTTAGTGCAAAAGCTAATACCTGCATACAAAAATCATCAACAACCTAAGGTTTGAGGAGTCCTTGCTAGTAATTTGAGAGATTGAGATTTTTTTTATGAATGAGAGTGAGATAAGAGTGAGAGGGTGTAATGCCGGCGAGATGACAATAAACTCCAGCCACAATCGACAGTGAACGATGGCGAGGAAGGGTGTTCGCGGGCTGAGGGGCTGTTTTGTTCACGGGCTGTGGCTAAGGAAGAACTATTTCTACTATTAATGAAGACGTCGTTTATAAAGACGCATTCTACTTTTATGAAAACATTTTTACAAAATACGCCTCTACGCAATCTCATATTTGTGGTCATTCTACCATGAAAGTGTCTTTTGCAAAAACACTTTCGTTTTAGGTATATCATTCTACCTTACTTTTGAAATTAGTTTATAATGTACATTATTTTAATTATTTTTTTCTAAGATTAATGTAAAATACTCAAAAATCCCATAAGGCTACTTGACCAAACGCTTGTTCCGGCTGGTGTTCAAAATTTGCAGCGTCTGCGGCAGCAAGGAGGAGACCTAAGGAAGATACATATATAGGGAGGATAGGGTCGACAATTATCGAATAAACTCCCTCTGTTTCAATTTCACATTTGAACTAGACGAGAGGATGGTTATGGGACGCTGCATTTTTTCGTCTGACGATATAGTAGTGAAGTCGCCTAATGATAGAAGGCTGTACAGGTTGATTCAGCTGGAGAATGGTCTCTCAGCGTTACTTGTTCACGACCCTGAGATTTATCCTGATGGACCACCTGAGGACGCGAAATCCCTTGGAAAAGGCGATGAACTAGATGAAGAATGTCAGGACAATGACGAGGATGGAGAGGAAGGGGGAGATTGTGATGAGGAAGATGAAGATGAGGGAGACGAAGAAGATGAGGAAGACGAGGAAGATGAGGAAGACGAGGAAGATGAAGAAGATGAAGTAGGTGAAGGTAATGGTAATGAAGTGAAGGGAAAGGGGAAGAAAGGGGATTCTCAGACTAAGAAGGTTAGTGCTTGTTGTGTACTAGCAAAAATTGCTTACTCTTTACACACTTGTGACCGGTACATTCCAATGATCGAGCGTGTTAATCCCGGAGTTCAGTTCCTCTGGCTAGGATTTCAAATTCTTTATAAATCAATTGGAGAAGGCATATTATTCAATTTTCAATAATAATAACATAAAACATAGTTTCCTTAAGCTCTTATAAAATGATGTCAAGGAGTCAATTCTGACGCCTATACATATACTTATGTCATAATAGGATTAGAGCAATGTGAACAAAACCTAATCATTAATATCTTAACTTGTAGAGATTAATTAATCCATGCTTAGTGGTTGGATGAGTTTTCTTCTATTATATATTGGCATTAGTATTTTGTGTAAGTCCTTTTTATTTTTTCGTTTTCTTTGTTTGGTGATCACAATTGCTATGGTTACAGTCTTCCCGAATCGATTAGGTTTGAGCACGCTCACTGATGAAAGAAAAAGGTTTGAGCATGCTTTATTTACTATCATATTTTTTGGTGAGCACACTTTGTTCTTGCGCTGAAAATTGTACTTTCCATTTACATATTTGTCTTCGGGAAGGTTTCTTGCTTTAGTTTAACGTACCAGCTTTCTGTTCGATTTTCTAACTGGAATTCACTGTTGCTTTCACAGGCAGCAGCTGCAATGTGTGTAGGAATAGGCAGTTTCTCTGATCCTCTTGAGGCGCAGGGACTTGCGCATTTTCTTGGTTAGTTGATCTGTTCCGATCTCCCTTTCATACTTCCTACTTGCTCAGAATGAGAATGATTTTCATATCATGATGATGCTTTAAATAGATCATTGGATTCTATTGTTAGATGTTCCAGGCCAGTCATAACTGTCCTTTGAAGCTTTAACTTTAACATATAGTGAGCATTCTCTGGGTCTAGTAAAGCTGTAGAAATGCGGAGAGAATTTCAGTATATTATGTTAACTCTTTAGTTGCTACAGTTGAAAAAAACGGGTGCACATGGTAATGTGGTGTTTTGCAGGATATATTTCATTCTTTGGCTCATAATATGCTGGCCATTATGTTGTTTGAGTCATCTTTTCATCTATTAAAGTATATTTTATATTCGCGAAGAATCCTGAAAAATGGGGTGATTAATGTTGCTTGAACATTTTGTTAATCAAATGAATCTTTACTTTGTCTATTATGAATTCTTTTTCCTTTTGCTTACTCAAAGAGAGAGACAGAAAACTTTTCTTTTTGGTTCCTTAAATTACCTACTACTGCTAACAATTTCATGTTTTGCAGAACACATGCTTTTCATGGGAAGTACTGATTTTCCAGATGAAAATGAGGTTTGTTTATCTAAGTTATTCACAAATGCTAGGGTTAAATTTAACCTCTGTGATTGCATTTTGCCTTTAAATCCATTTCTTCCGATTAGTGTTTTATCCTGTGGCAAAATCTGAGTCTCACTTGGTCTCTTCTATGATATATCAGTTATTATGTTATTGGGATATGTTGATAGCAATATTGCTGTGTTGAACCTGTATAGACAAGAAAACCTACTTCCATTCATGGGTGATATACATATTCTTTGACAGATATGATTAGAAGTATTGAATAAACTCCACAACCTTTTCTTTTTCCATTTTTCCTTCTTTTCATATTTAAGTTGGGATAGTATTAGATATAACAGAATCTAGCACCACTCTTGAATAATGAATAGTTGATACTGAACTTCTTTATTTTAGCCTCAAGTTAAGAATCTGCTGTATATTTTGGTGATGCTGGGTATAATTTTGGAGACCTCATCAAATGACCTCTTTTGTATTCTCTCATCTATTTATTTGTCCCCCATTCTTTTCAGGGCGTTGGGTGGTTGGGAAATATATCAAATGGGTTTTATGGCAGTGAATAGTGATTGGAAATATTCCCATCTTCAAAATGATAATTTCACCTGATTTTGCTTCTATTTGTAGTTTCTATTCTTATTCCAGTTTCTCACACTGTCTAAAGTTTCTCTTTCCACGTGTTGGTTATTCTTGCAAGAAAGAGATCTATAAGAATTTGACTCTTCCCTTTGTTAGTACGATAGTTACTTGTCCAAGCATGGGGGTTCATCAAATGCATACACAGAAGCAGAACATACCTGCTATCACTTTGAAGTTAAAAGAGAATTTCTCAGAGGTGCATTGAGAAGGTGAATACTGGCCTTTAATTCTTGGGATTTGACATTTACACCAGTCCTTGTCGTCTTTTGTTAATTTTGTTGATGAAGCAAACTGTAATTTTCTTTTGATGGTTTCCATGCTCTCAAAATTGTGTTTTTCCTCTTGCTGTTGCCTTATTTATTTCAAGTAGTCAAAACGTCTCTAATAGTTACAAACATGCACCTTTTGGAATTATTGGATCTATTACGGATTAACTGTAGTTTTTTAACACCATGTATATTTTTTTGGGTCCTAGTAATTTTTATTATATTTCTAATGTTTCTAGGACTGCATGTATCCAAGAAAATGTGGACAAGAAGTGAAACTTAAAGATTAATATCCCCAATCCAACCGTCCTTTTTTTTTTCTTTTTTTACATCTTAACCAACACAATCCTTTCCTTATGCCTGTGATACATATTTACTCTATTTGTTTGTTATAAATAAATGTTGTGTGAATTGCCTAGGAGGATTTTATGATACCTAACCAACAGCATGTATTTGGTTAATATTCTGAGACTTCAGTTGTGGTTATAGTTATTTAGTGTATTGAATTCCATAGCAATGGTTGAGTACATAAGTAACTAGATTTCTTTTCTTGATTAGATTTTCACAGTTCTTTGTTTCACCTCTGGTGAAAGCTGAAGCCATGGAACGAGAGGTTCTCGCCGTAGATTCTGGTGTGAACTCAATTTCTTTAACCTATTAGTATCTGTCTTTCCTTTAAAAAAGGATTGTGTTCTTCCCATGACTATGCATGCAACTATGCTACTGACACTTTTCTTTTGTCATATTATAAAAATATAATGGAGAACAGAATTCAATCAAGTTCTGCAAAGTGATGCTTGCCGCCTTCAACAGCTTCAATGCCATACATCTCAACCTGGTCATCCTTTCAATAGATTCTTTTGGGGTGAGATTTAGTATAAGTTTTGTTTTTCTCTTCTGGTCAAGAATTATGTGCTAATTGGCAAGGGGTTCTTTATCATTCTTCTTGCATGGAAGGAAACAAGAAGAGCCTGGCTGATGCTGTGGAGAATGGAATCAATTTGCGGGAGCAAATATTTAATCTGTACAGAAATTATTACCATGGTGGATTGATGAAGCTGGTGGTCGTTGGTGGTGGTAAAACTATATTGATTCTTCAGATAATAATATTTTGAATATGATAATAACATTCACAAATCATAACCTGCATTCAATTCTAAAACGAGTGGCGTGGCCAGCAGAGAGTATCAGGACTGACATCTTTATTAAGCATGCATGTAGGAAAGATTTCAATATTTAATGAGGTTACGTATAGTACTGCAACTGCTACTGCATCTAAGCATATTAGGGCTGCTAATATTGATTCCACAGGCATATACTATTACTCTGCTAGTTTATGAACAGATTTTGGCGCTTCTAAATGCTGCAGAGTCTCTGGATGTGCTTGAGAGTTGGGTTGTGGAACTCTTTGGTAATGTCAAAAAGGGTCCTCAAGTGAAACCAGAACTGAAGGTAGAAGGTCCGATTTGGAAAGCTGGGAAACTCTATAAGCTAGATGCTGTTAAAGATGTCCACAGCCTTGACCTAACATGGACATTGCCGTGTCTTAAACAAAACTATTTGCAGAAACCAGAAGATTATTTAGCCCATCTCCTCGGACATGGTATGATATTAAATCATGGCATTTCTTTTAAGGTATATGCATTCAATGAGGGAGCCACGAATATGGTACTCAGTCATGATTTAGTTGATCTCTTTGCATCCTATGTACGTAAACTGTTTTTTCCAAAAAAGTTTCCTAGTTAAGTTCATCGGTGGTATACATGGTCATATGTCTGTTTAATTCTTGTGCATGAGATATGAATATACAGAGGGCAGAGGAAGCTTGCTTTCTTTTCTGAAAGCAAGAGGATGGGCAACATCTTTGTCTGCTGGTGTTGGGGATGAGGGGATGTATCGATCGTCTGTAGCTTATGTCTTTGGAATGTCCATACACCTGACAGACTCTGGCTTAGAAAAGGTATCGAGTTTTAATATGATTCTGTTGATCTTGACCTACACACTTTACATCCAACACAGTTTGGGTTTACTGTCCCACATAAATTTGGAAGAAATTTATGGATCGATAATTAATTTGTGCATTATAATAGTACCAATCAAAATAGATCACATGTATGTAGTGTTGAGTGTAGAAATTTCTTCTTCATATCTGCTTCACTGTGATGATGCTTATATTGCAGATATTTGATATTGTTGGCTTTGTCTATCAATATCTAAAGTTATTGCATCAAGTTTCTCCACAAGAATGGATTTTTAAGGAACTTCAGGATATTGGAAACATGGAATTCAGATTTGCAGAGGAGCAACCTCAGGATGATTATGCTGCGGAACTTTCAGGTTTCCTTACTTAAAATTGACTTGCCTCTATTATTAATGCGCTGTTGTTAAAATTGAAGTATTCCTGCTTTCCTATATCATTGTTACAGCTTATGTTGCATACTCAAGAATCACGTTTACGGGACTATGGAGCTTTGCTTGCTTAGTTTATTAAATTCACATCCTATCACTTTTTATCAGTAACTTTCTTTTATAAGAACTTTTTTTGTTATTTTTTTTTGTTTTTGATCACATCCTATATCTTGATTCCAAAATATTTCACATTACAGCAAGACATGTTGCACACTTGTGGAGAATCAAGAGTCGGCAATAATTATCAATTTGACCATCGTAGTTCGCCTTTAGTTTCAAATTATCCATCACATTTTTAAATTCTAATTTCGTTCTCCACATTTAGTTAACGTTTCAATTTCGTTCTACTGTCACTTTGACGGTTTTCTTGACATGTTACATTATGTGCACGTGTGGCACGGGTGGGTCCCAAAAGATATACAATAAACAAAAACTCACCTGTCTATCTCCTCCACCTCATTTCCCTCCAATTTTTTTTCTCTCCTCTCACCAACATTTTCACCCTTTTTATATCTCTCCTTCACGTCCAATCCAATATATCTCCTTTTTTCTCAGGATCCAACAATTTCTTCCTTCCATTCTTCTCTCCTTCATCAGAACCCTAAACCTCAACACGACATTCAAGCTCTCGTCAAACAATATATATATATATATATATATTGGTAAGTAAGATATGTATTAGAAAAAAGACCCCGAGGCAGGGTAATTACAACCTAATGGACATCTATAAACACAAAAAAATGAAGGTCATTCGCCCAGTTGTCATTCTTTAAGAATACAAATGAAGTGAAAGAAGACTTTACAAAAAGAATTTTCAGTTCCGTAAAAAACTCTCTGATTTCTCTCATGTCATATAACCCAAAAAAGAGCATGAATAGTAACCGTCCAGAATTTCTTATCCACAAAACTACTATTAACAGACTGCCAACAAAAAAACAGCTGTTTGATAGAACCCGGCACAACCCAACTAATAGAGAGGCTGTCCATGAGCTTCCCCCCACAACTCCCAAGAGAAAGGACAGTAAATGAATAAGTGAGTT
This sequence comes from Datisca glomerata, assembly GCA_003255025.1. Classification (NCBI taxonomy): domain Eukaryota; kingdom Viridiplantae; phylum Streptophyta; class Magnoliopsida; order Cucurbitales; family Datiscaceae; genus Datisca; species Datisca glomerata. Next base: position 74,246 of record QANY01003576.1, read on the forward strand.
CGTTTCTTCAACTTTGCACAAATCACATCTGTTCCCTTGTCTTTGTAATTTATCGACGGTAAGATTAGCGTTCCAAACAGAACTCCACAAAAGGAAGGCAAATTTCAGAGGAGCCTTAGTCTTCCATATGCTTTTCCACGGAAACATCCCCTCCCCGACGCCATCATCGACCAGAAGCTTGAAGAAACTCCTAACTGAGAAGGCAGAATCGTCTTTTCTGATCCACCCTACCTAGTCGTCTTCCCCTCTCTCTAATTGATACGCGTAAACAATGTTAAATAAGTCTTGCACCTCCTAAATCTCCCAATCATTGACTTGTCTTCTGAGTCGAATATTCCAACAAACATCCCTCTCCGAGAACTCCAAGTAATCCCCCACCATAGCATTTTTATCCCTAGCCAAACGGAAGGTGGCTCGATGTGAGTAAGCCAAAGGGGTGTTAGAACACCAAGGATCCAGCTAGAACCTCACCTTACTCTCGTCCCCCACTTTGAAAAAATATGTTTTGAGAAAGAGTCCTATAATTTGCAAATACAACGCCAAAGGAGAGAAGCGTGTTTTGCTAAGATAGATGAAGGGAACCAACTTCTAGGGTTATCATCAGACCTTGTGACTAAGATTCTTCTCCACAAAGATTGTTGGTTTTGCGAGAACCGCGACAACCATTTAGCGATTAAAGCTTCTTATATTCCGAATGCCAAGACCTCCTCTGTTCAAAGGTCGACAAATTTTCTGCCATGAGTCTAAGTGGGTCTTCCTTTCTTCCTTGGGCCCGTCCATAAAAAAATCTCGCATATTTTTCTCTGGAATAGGGAAGCATGACATGAAGTAGATTGGCAAATTAGAGAAAACACTCTTTAAGAGAGTAACCCTTCATCCTTTAGAAAGGTACAACCCTTTCCACGAAGCTAGCCTGACATTGAACTTCTCCACAACCAGATCCCAAAGCCTGTATGCTTTTTGCGGGAGACCAAGATAGGAGAACGACAAGCTACCCACACCACAGTTAAGAATATGGCTAAGAGTTTCTAAGTGTGGAACCAGCCCGACCTTGATAATCTCGCTCTTATTGATGTTGATCTTTAGACCTGAGACAGCCTAAAAAAGGAGCAAGATCCCTCTAAGGCGTAAGAGGTCCCGTGGATTAGCATCACTAAACACTATCGTATGGTCAGCAAACAAAACTGGAAACTGGAAATTAGGTTGGCTTCGACTGCTCTATGAAGAAATCGACGAAGAGTATCCATAACTAGGATGAAAAGGAAGGAGGAAAGAGGATCCCCTTGTCTCAAACCCCTAGAAGGGGAGAAAAAACCTCTCGGGACTCTGTTGATAATGACCGAGATCATGGTGGTGGAGATACAAGTTTTTATCCAACCTCTCCATTTTTCCCAAAGCCCATTCTTTCCAACACATAAAGTAGAAACTCCCAATTAACATGGTCATAAGCTTTTTCTATGTCAAGCTTACACATTACCCCTAGAATTTTGCTCTTTATTCTCGCATCAATGCTCTCTTTAGCGATTAAGAATGCATCCAATATCTGTTTTCCCTGGACAAAAGCGTGCCGCTCCTCGATTAGAAGCTTGTACCATCCCCCCACAAGGCTAATAGGTCTGAAATCCCTGATGTTGGCAGCTCCTTTTTTCTTAGGGATAATAACCAAAAACGTGGCATTTAAACTTTTTTCAAATTTACCGTAGTTGTAAAAGAAGTCTAGAGCTTGCATCACCTCCTTCTTGATAATGTCTCAACATCTTTGGAATAAAATCATGGGGAAGCAGTCAAGACCCGGGGCCTTCTCTCCTTCCATGGACTTAAGGGCCTAAATAACCTCCTTAGAAAGAGTCGCTTCCAACGCACACGCCTCCTCCCCTAACAAGGTGGGGTAGGAGAGATCTACGGTTGTGGGCCTCAAACTTTGTCTCTTCGAAAAAAGGTCTTTGAAGAACACCACCCCATCGTTAATCTTATTCTCGTTGGTCAAAACCCTTCCCCCGATCCATGCTCCCTATGTGATTGTGATGCCTATGGGACCGGGTAGTGGCATGAAAAAACTTTGAGTTATGGTCCCCTTGAGACAGCCAAAGAGCCCTCGATTTCTGCCTCCAATGAGTCTCTTCCACCAAGATGGCCCTGTTCAGCTTGTCCTTGACCTCGGCTCACAAAATCAGCTTGTCTTTGGGAAAGACCCCCATTCCGATCCTCCAAACCGAGCTTATGAAACTCCTCCATACATTCTCTCTTCTTGGCCAGCACATTACTGAAGGTTTCAGTGTTCCAAAGTCACAAGTTAGTCTTTAGAAGCTTGAGTTTTTGAGCCAAGATGAAGGGGCATTCCCATTCACGAAATAACTCGACCATTTGCTCCGAACAAAATCCATATAACCTTCCTCAAGGAACCACATTGTTTCAAAACGGAAGGGTGTCTTGCAAGGTATGATGTACCCATGGGACAACATGATTGGCGAATGATCAGACTCAACTCTAGGAAGGCATTGAACCCTTATATCATCAAACACGTCCTCCCAATCCGTTGACACTAGAAAGCGGTCAAGTCTAGAGCGAGATCGGTAATTCGACCAAGTAAATTGCCCTCCTTCCATGGGAATATCCATTAGAAAATTCAGATTAATGAAATCAGAGAATGCGTCCGAAGAAAAGGACGCCCCATTCGATCGCTCTCCAGGGTGCTTGATCAAGTTAAAGTCGCCCCCTATACACCACGGACAATCCCATTCGGCTTTAATTGGACATAATTCATTGAGAAAAACATCCCTCAAATAAGAACTGCATGGGGTGTAAATGCCCAAAACACGCCATCCTCCACATTTTTGGAAAGGACATATACAAAAAGTGAATGAGCACCCTTCTGAGAATTTACCATGTCGAATTTATCCCAATCCCAACAAATCAGGAAGCCTCCTGCCCTTCCAACTAGTTCCAACAAAAGCCATTGGCCGTTCCTTCTCCCTCAGATGCTCCTTAGTAAAATTCCATCGAATTTATCCATCTTCGTTTCTTGTAAGCAAAGAATATCAGGCTCCACTCGACCATGTTTCTAATAATAGCCCTAGCGTTCCATGAAAGAATTGAAAAAATCATAAAGATGAGGAATTGTTGAAAGAATCATACCCCTCCAGCAATCTGATGTTGCCTATATCTTTTCTTTTTTCATAGTTCACGCTCCACCAAGGTTGTCAGAATCGTATTTTTGACTCGGATCGGTGGAGGGTTCTTCCGAATCGGATCGGGATCGTAAGATCCTACTAAATGTTAATAATTTTAATATTAAAAAAACTGTGATCCTTAAAAAAATAGATGAACTATTTCTAACTAAAATTAAACAATGAAAACAAGTTTTACTCTACTTATAAAGGGCTGAAATATATAATGTCTCAAAATAGTCAACTTAAGCTTGATCCCAAACATATAATTTTTTAAGTTCCTCAAAATAATTTCCTCACTCAAGCATTTTAATGAGTGAAGCATCAAAGATAATTCAAATTTAATTTCTTAAGTTTCTTAAAATTAAAATTATAAAATGAAATTTTCATAGAAATTTTTCTCTGAAAACCACTTTACTCTTAATATCATAAACAAACAAATAAAATTTTACAAATTCAAAGATTTGTGTGGGAAAGTACGAATCAAAACCCATAGAATATTATAGAGATTTAATAATTTTGATTTATGGTAACCTATTAACTAGGAGATGTGCTTCAATTCCACCAAATTAGACTTAGGGAGGCTTAGGAGGTGGGCTTCAATGGCCAGTCCTTTGATTATTGGCTAACACAAAAAAATGCTGAAATTGAGAGATTGGTAGGATCAGTACGATCCTACCGCGATCCTATGAGATTACGATTTTATATTCGATTCAGATCGTTTGGTGGTTATGGGATCGTAAGATCGTACGATCCTACGATCTAGATCACGATTTTGACGACATTGCGCTACACTGTAATCATTTAAGCTCATTGACTCCCTTTTTCTTTGGAGTGTCACACCAGTCTTTGGAAGGGCCTCGCTGCCTCCATCTCTCTTCAATATCAGCATCCTCGAAACCATGAACCGAAACCCCCAAAAACCTGGACAGGACTTTCATTTTTCTAAGGACCCACTCCGAGACCACTTCCTGATCCTTCAGCTCAAGAAAACCTTCAGAAAAATCCTCCGAGACAACCAATGGCTTAATAGTAGCCATCGGGTTAGGTTGCTCAATGTCCATGACTTCGTTCTCTGTAACTAAGTCTAAGCACCTAGATTCCCAACGCGGTTGGAATAGGACCAACTGCCACTGTTCCTCATCCCTCACCCCCGAACTACAATCCCCACCTATATACTCATCCTGGCATTTTCAGAGAGATAGTCTCCCGGAAATGGCTCCGACTCAATCTCCTTGTCGACCCAAAATTCCTCGGAGCCACTGCATTCCCCCATCACCGTCGACTGAATTCCCTGGAAGGGGTACTGTCATTTGGGATTAGAGACATTTTGGCTTGGGCAGGGGCCCGATTAAACAATATTTCTTTTAAACCAACTGTGTATGATAAAATATTGTTGATTAACCTAAAAATTAAATCTGATCCTAATCACTTTGTATAAGATGGAGATATGGTGAACAAGAATGAAGGAAGAACAAAAATCATTTTTTCCAAAATCAAAATCAAAAGCAAAGTAACTTTGAATCAACTTCAGCAGAGGAAGAAAGGATAAATGGAAGAACAGATATCATTGATTCAAATCTATGAACATTTGGAAAACTTCACCATATATCACCCTCAACACTTCCAGGATTGGTCATATCCCTAATTTCTGAAGCATAACCACGCAAAAAAGAGAACAGATCAAAAGTAAATGGAAAGGGTACCCTTATATCTATAATAGGAAATTTACTTTTTTTTAAGTATCTATAATAGGAAAATTACTACCATTCATATTCTTATCAGAGACAAAAACAACCTAACTCAGTCAATCAAACAAAATTCATAACATAATTAAAATAATGCTTATTGCCCCCAACAAGATCAGCGGCCACCATTGTTGGATACTCCCTTGCAAAGTTCCCAGATCCACTGCAGTTGTAGCAGTTCCCACCACCTCTCTCACCTCCGCCACCGCACCTTCCTCCACCACCACCACCACCCTACTTTCCTCGTTGTCGGAGCAATCCATCGGGAACTCCCCATAAAGACATAAAAAATGATTTTAAACAAATGCCCAAAAACAAAACACCCAAACCTTAGTTGGCAAGAAGATGACCCCATCCGCCCCCGGAAACAAATCTAAAACTCAGAAAAGCTCAGAATTACCAAATACCAAGATATATGAAACTCATAAAAACAACCAAAACAAATGTGAAACTCAGAAAAACAACAAAACATAGAATAACAATAACAATAAGAGAGCAATGACATTCGCAACATACTGGTGATTGGGCTCGTTCTTTCTCCATCGTGCGGATAGCACTCTGTTCTCTGTTGTGCCAAATATATCTAGTTCCTTCGGTTGTTGTGTGCTTTCTCCGTTGTCGCGCAGCTAGGGCTTAATTGAAGAAAATGGTTTTTTATCTTTTGCTTGAAAAAACATGATTGGAGGGTAATGAGGTGGATGGTTGAGAAAAGGTTAATTTTGTTGATTGTATAATTTTTGGGACCCACGCGTGCCACGTGTGTAGTTGCACATAACATGCCAGCTGTGCACATAACGTGACATGTTAGCAAAACCGTCAAAGTTCACAAATGGATGTTGACCAAAGGACAAAATTGAAACCTTAACTAAAGGTAGAGGACGGAATTGAAAAATTTTGAACCGCGATGGCCAAATTGAAACTAGAGGCAAACTATGATAGTCAAATTAGTAATTTTTCCTAATATATTTGTACTTATGATAATATTATGTTTATTTTAGTTACTTGATTAATATTTTTGAGGTTCCATGGTGCTTCCCCGAATACTTCTGATTCGCGATCCATGGAGTTATCTGGTACAAGTCTTTCAAAGAAGAAGAGGACTTTATGAAGATGTGCAGTTATGGCTTTATGTTGGTTTTATGGTTAGAACAAAATAAGATAACGCTCGATGAGAGGTGTGGAGGTTAATTCAATTTGGTTTAAAGTGGGTTCAGGCGTTTTTATGGGCTTCTAAGTCCAAAGTTTTGAAGGATTTACGTTTGTTTTTTTTTATTTTGAGGAGCTGGGTTGATAGCTTGTAATTTTTTTTACGTTCTAGGTTGTCAGGACTTTTTGTTCTCTCCTTTTCTTTTGCATATCATTCTTTTTTAATGATGTTTTAGTTTCATTAAAAAAGAAAGATATCCATATCTTTTTTTTATGAAGTTTCAGGTTTCACTGATAAAAAAATGAAGTTTCAGTTTCCTATAGAGGTTTCTTTTTGGGATTTTTATATTATTATTTAATTGATGTATATTGTTTTTTATTTGACAACAATCTAGTTAGATTTAGATTTGATTTGAGAAATTCGTCTATGAGAGATTGGTGTCTAGATTTTTAATTTAGCTTAGATTCTTGAGGCCTACAAATATAGGCTTGTTCTATGAATTTTCTTCATCTTTGGAATTATAAGTGAGTTATCTTGGTTATTTTTCTTGTTTGTGAGCTTGAGTTAGTGCTTCTTGTTCCCCCCCTCTTTTCTAATTCGTCCTGCATTATAAGTTCTTTTGTATAATTTTCTAGTTTGAATCTGCTTATAAGTTCATTTCGCAGGGTCTTGCATCTTTTTCTAGTTTGGTTAAGTACAAGGTCGGTAGGAGTGATAGAGTTAGGTTTTGGGAAGATTCTTGGGTATCTTCCACTCTTTTTGCAGTTTCTTCTCCTAGATTGTATCGTGTCTCGTCTCTTCACAATGCCCCCATTAGGTCTTTTTGGTCCATTTCGGATAGAGCTTAGAATTTCCACTTCAATAGAAATCTAAATGATAGAGGATACTGGGGATCTATCTTTAATCTTAGGGTTTCTTGAATCTTTTTCTCTCAGGGAATCCATCCTAGATTCAAGAGTTTGGTCCCTAGAGTATTCTGGTTGTTAGTCTTGTAAATCTCATCAAGCTTTCCTCACTTCTTCTTAGTCTAGTATCTCGTTTCCTAGCAGTTCTTTGTCTTCTCCCATCAGTGCGGTGTGGAAGATTAAAGTTCCCAAAAAGGTTAAGTTCTTCTGTTGGTGCTTAGGTCATTGTAAGATCAACTCCCAAGAATTGGTTCTGCGGCGTCACCTTAGCATGGCTTTGTCCCCTAGCTTTGTGTAATGTGTCGCAAAAGTAGGGAAGACCTAGATCACCTTTTTATTCATTGCTCGGCGGCAAGGTTCTTATGGAACAAACTGCCGGAAATGCTGAATTTGGTTTGGTTTTCTCAAAATAGAGTGGACAGATCGCTTACAGAGGTGCTTCACATGCAGCTACCTAGGAAGCAAAAGGTTCTTTGGAACACTCAGGTTATTATGGTTCTTTGGTGCTTGTGGACGGAGAGAAGTAGAAGAATTTTTAAGGAGTCATCGGAGGACTTAGTGTCTATATGGGAGAAGAGTCTTTTTTTGTCTTCCCTATAGGTTTAAGAATACTCCCTTGTTTTTATTAGTGCGGATTGGTTAGCTGGATTGGTTACCTGCTTGTAAAGATTGAATTGAGATTGGGTGGAGTTGTGTTTTTGGTTTCGGTTGGATTTCTTATCTGCTGAACTTTGTAAATTTTTCTTTTTCTTAAAACAAATCATTTCTTATCCAAAAAAAAATCTGCTTATTACATCTGTAACAGAGAAATTCATGGGAGGGAGAACATCTGTTGTTTTAGTGTTCTAATTTGCTGCTTGGAATAGATTATCAGGAAGCACGTTATAAACAGCGTTATATTTTTGTCCAATTTTGAAATGTATGTGTAACTAGCAGCAATATATTTAACCTTTGGTTTGTAAGCTCTTTCCAGTTACCAATCTGTTAAATAGTGTTTCGTTGGAGACTACTTGGTTGTTTGATGTAAATACTGTAATGTCAACATTCTCTTATGCAATGATTATTCAACATATGCAATAGTTTCTTCACATTTTTTGTTACGTTTGAAAGTAAAATACAAAGTCGTGTTAACTAATCTCAAGATTTCTTTTTTGCAGAGAATTTGTCTTTTTATCCATCAGAGCATGTCATTTTTGGGGATTATGTTTACAAGCAATGGGATGAGGAAATGATCAAATATATACTTGGTTTCTTTACACCAGATAACATGAGGATTGATGTAGTATCGAAGTCCTTCAGTAACTTTCAAGGTATTATTCTATTTTAAAAAAAATTGTGTTGATATAACTCATAATAAAGGAACTGAAGTAAATCTCTTTGAAGACTCATGTAGGCAACCCAATTTGTTGGGACAAGCTTAGTTATTGTGGTATCAATCTCATTGCAGTTTATCATAACACGTTTCCTTTGAGTTCCTAAATTGGACTAATTTGGTAATTACTGGTGGTAGAAAATGATTGAGCTGGTGTTAACCCCTCTTTCTCTCTCAGATTTTGATATTGAGCCTTGGTTTGGATCACATTATATTGAGGAAGATATTTCTCCATCTTTGATGGATTTGTGGAGAAACCCTCCTGAGATTGACTCTTCGTTACATTTGCCTTCAAAAAATGAGTTCATCCCTTGTGATTTTACCATCCGTGCTGATATGGCCTGTAAGTACGTCATGCGTGGATCTGGATCTTCTCCAATATGTATACTTGATGAACCATTCATGAAGTTCTGGTACAAGCTGGACGAAACTTTCAAACTTCCTCGTGCAAATACATATTTCCGTATAAATTTGAAGGGGGGATACAACAATCTGAAGAACTGTATTTTGACTGAATTATTTATTCACCTTCTTAAAGACGAGCTAAATGAGATTATATATCAGGTTAGCTGCTTATCTTTTTGCCCAAAATTTGTTTCATACAATCACTACCTGCATGAATTGTCGGACCGTGAGCAACCATATTTGTTCTGCGTTGTGACTTTCACCTTCGTCCAATTGGGGTATGTTGAAAACACTAAACTGTTGACCGTATATCCCAACAGAAGTTTGCTCCTAAATCATAATTTCATTTTTATCGAGATGGTTATTAATGCGTCAAAGGCAGCCTTTGTTCTTTTACAAGATTGGGAAATTTCATCAAGGAATTTCCTACATTCTCATTTCTGGATTCATTTATCTATCATAAATTATAAAAATAAAATCCAAAGTAGCACATTTGCGATATAAAAATTGAGAGAAAATTGATTAAAAAAATTTGAATTAGTAATAGTTGACCCTTTTTAGATAACCACTAAGCACTTTTTGGATACCTAAATATGTATTACACGGTGATTTATGCATGTTCTAGTGCATATTATTTTGTTTCCATCCTTCTGAAATTCTATTTTCTTGAGGCATTCAAGCTGTGTTTAAACAGGAACCTCCATATTCTCTCTGCAGGCTAGTGTTTCCAAGTTGGAAACTTCCGTGTCTATTTTCAGTGACAAGCTAGAGTTGAAAGTGTATGGTTTCAATGACAAGGTTCCAGTTCTCTTATGTAATCTTTTGAAGACAGCAACAACTTTTTTGCCTAAAGATGATCGTTTTAAGGTACTAGTTGTTATTTAACATTTAAAACTCCAGTTTGAATATAACAAATATTTTTGTTGTTTATTGCTGGTTCTTGCCTTGTCTATAGTAAATTCACCCTGAATGTGTAATAGGTAATTAAAGAAGATATGGAGAGAACCTTGAGAAATACAAACATGAAGCCTCGAAGCCATTCATCATATTTGAGATTGCAAGTTCTATGTCAGACTTTCTTTGATGCCGATGAGAAGCTGCATTTTCTAAAGGACTTGTCTCTTGCTGATTTAAAGAGTTTTATCCCAGAGCTCCTTTCTGAGGTATACAAGTACTGAAGTGTTAGATAATGTTTGATTTACTGTATTGAATTCATGGAACTCAATATCTTCTAACAAATTGCTCCCCTCCCCTTAAACTATCTTTTAAGATAGTTAGGGGTGAAAATTATTTTACCAAACTGACCGAACCGAAAATGACCGGTTCCGTCGGTTCTTTATATGTGTTCGGTTCGAGAACATGAGAGAACCGAAGTTTCGGTTCGTTCGAAATTTTGGTAGTTTTCCAATCGAACGGAACCGAAACATTAAATTCATATTTTTAATATATAATTTCATAACAAACCGAACCGAACCGAAACAAAACTTTGATTTTATATTATTATTTTTTAATTTTTTAATTAATAATACCGAACCGAATCGGACTGAAACTCATGGTTCGGTTCGGTTTTATTGCCGGATTGGAGTTTCGGTCGGTTTTTACCAAAAAAAGACCGAACCGAACCATGAACGCCCCTAAAGATAGTTATAGTTCGGAGCCTCTTTTGTGCTGTTAATGTACATATTTCAACACAAAAAAATAAATTGGTCAGAATGTTATCCATGTTTTGATAACCACTGGATACGTCCAAAGAACTCCAAACTGAGATCTGTCTTCTCGGTTTTAGATGTGCCAAAAAGTACAAAACTAATAATTGCAAAACAACCCTTAGAAATTGAAATGCAGGAACAGATTATAGAACTTATATATATGAAATAAATCTGGAATCAAGTTAAATAGAACGCTCATGCTTGAGAGGTACAATAGTGGCTTTTTGGGACCAAAGTGGCCTGGGTACTACAAATGTACCTGTAAAATTAACAGAGGTTTTGAATATGCTTGTGCGATATTCAACTTAATAAATAAGCTAGACACAAAATCCTCGGATTCAGTTCTCAAACATCTTCAACTAGAAATCTTATCTAAATGGTTTGCCAGAGGAGAGAGCTATTTTCTTCACCAATGTGTGGGAGTCTTGGACAAAAAAATCTGTCTTTCATCTTCACATTATAGTGTTTGAAAATCTTTAATCCATATCTAACTAGAGTCGACAGACGAATGAAGATTGACGGAGAACCACGCAGAATGTCGTATTTTGTGCTCTAGTTTAGATAATATAGAAAATAATAAGTGTTGGTAATATAGCTTAACCATTTTTTCTATGTTCTTTCAGTTACCTCAATTGATTCAGTCTTCATGGCCGTAATTTGTTAAATTAATATATACAACATTTATAATATTTGAAATTGTCATCGAGGATGAAGTGCTTATGTTTCCTCATTTTTAACAGCTATACATTGAGGGACTTTGCCATGGCAATTTGTTAGAGGAGGAAGCAATTAGCATAGCGAATATTTTCAAAACCAACTTCTTCGTGCAACCTCTCCCACAAGGATTGAGGCATGAAGAGCGTGTTATATGTCTTCCTCCTAGTGCTAATCTTGTTAGAGATGTTAGGGTGAAGAATAAGTTGGAGAGAAATTCCGTCGTTGAGGTAACTAAATGTGGTATTTTTTATGGTATACAAAACTAAGTTATACTCTGTTTCTTCATTGATCTTTTAAATAAACATTCTTTCTACACTCCTTTATCTTTTCCTTAATTGTTCAGTTGGATTTGCATTGCAGCTTTATTTTCAAATTGAGCAGGAAGTTGGGTTGGAGTCGACCAAATTAAAGGCTTTGATTGATCTTTTTGATGAAATTGTGGAAGAACCACTTTTTAATCAGCTAAGGTGATTTCTATAGAGACGAACTTGAGGGCTTCTTTGTTTTTCTTTCCTTCTGCCTCTCCCTCTTTATCTGTTTTATTCTTTGATATTTGGGGGGGGGGGGG